>JBBBDQ010000518.1:1262500-1302500 GCA_037127315.1 Ascarosepion bandense
AGAGTATATCATACTCTAGATAAAAACAATGTGAAGCCCTGGCATTGGACATAGCGAAAGCCTTTGCCAGGGTCTAGCATACAGATCTTCTCCACAATTTGAAAAGTTACAGTGTCTCCGGACACATTTTGAAATTAAAAGTCATCCTGAACAGCCACTTGTCCAGATCCTTTCGCAATAACGCGGTTATGTTCTGGAACTCTATCTTTGGTCTTACGTTGTTTTTTATTTTTATTCCTGATGACATCAGCTCTCAACTTGGTATTTACGCTGATAGCACAATCTTTTACTCTTGCCTCAATAGTCCGACAATATCAAAATGGTATTTGATGTTCAAAACGGTCCCATGAACATCTTTAGCTGGGGTAAAAGTGGCTCGTCATTTATAACGCCTCCAAAACTAAACTTCTGTCAGTTAATCATCTGAGAGACCGCTCTCTACCTTCTTTCTATAACTCCCTAAGCCTCTTAGGCACTTTTTCTTTAAGTCGCCTCGGGCGCCAGGCAACAAAACCAGCCCCCTTTCGAAGGAGAACTACTACCTGGGTGTAGGAGAACTACTGGCGCTTGGGGTTTAATATCTTTTAAAACTCACTCGCATAGGTTTTCGCCTGTACAAGTGAATAACGTCGTCGTCGTCGTCGTCCTGCGGCCTTGGCCGAGATAGAACTCACTACACCCCTCCAGTATTCCCTGTGCATTTGGAAACCTGGCGCAGTTTATAGCGAAATTCATAATCTTGTCAAATAGCTGAATACTTGATGCTTCGCCAGGGCTACCAAGGTTGTTTTTATTGTGACACCAACACCGGATGGGTTGCCTGCAGGTCCCATCCGGTTATTTAACCCATAACTGGAGGGAAGTGACGGATTAATACCTTTCCCAAGGGTACCAGTGCTTATGCAGGGTACTCAACTGGAATTCGAACTCGGCTCACCGATTTATCTTTCCAAGCCGACATTCACTGCACCACAACGCTTACAGCGCCTGGACTACCCAAGTGGTCACCCATCTAAGTACTGACCAGGCTCACGTTGCTTAACTTCGGTGATCGAACGAGAACCGGTGTATTCAACGTGATATGCCGTAATCAAGTGAAGAACATCAACAACAACAAAATATTCCGTCCATGAGGTTCTTAGCATTCGACAGTAGAAACACATCTGGGTTTTTCTTTTCATCTATAAGATAATCGTTGTCAAGGATGACTAACAGAAGCTAAGCAGAGAATTGAGAAACAAGAAAATTTCTTTGGAAACATAGAAAAGAGTATTTGATGGGATGAAGCAAATGGATGACAGAACAAGGATTGGAAGAAGTAAGACAAACGGTATTAAGAGCTTCATGGGACAAGAGTATGTGGAGGGTGATGGTTAAGAAAGTAATTGTTCAAAATTTACTGCCATATAGGGGATAACAGCCCAAGACTTTTTTCTTTTTTTGTTTCTAACGAAATTTTCCTGTCTCTTAATTAGTTCTTGAAAGATATCTTTTCTCTCAAAACGGCTTTGGGATTCTCTGTCATATTTTCTGTCACAAGTCAATTAAATTTCATATACGTGCTTTTTCTTGACATCCCCAATTCATAGTTAACATGTGCTCCGATGAACTTAGCTCACTGGTACCCCCTATGTATGAATTTACTCGAGCTACTAGACTAGCAACTAGGTCCCACCCTTTTACAATGAAACCTATAAAATGTAACCGCAACTTCTACTCTGCCAGCTTCTTTTCTCTCACTTCCGCCTGTGGAATTCCTTTCCTTATACTTGCTTCCCCGACAGCTACAATCTCCAAGAATTTAAATGTAAAGTCAGTAGTTATCTCCTATCTCTCTGACTCGCATCCTTTCCCTCGTGCTTTTTTCTCCGTCCACTGCACTCTCATCACACCCGTATTCTCATCCTTCCATTACCTTCTTCCTGACATCCCCAATAATCTGTTTCTCTTTCTCATTACTTTCCTCCTATGTAACCCACTGCACACCAGTAGCAGTAAAACTGCCTTGCTAGGGGTGAACTTATTTAAAAAAAAAATTTTTTTTTCGGCTGTCTCTTTTGCTAACAACCATATATTCTATCTTCATAATTGTAATACATTAGGAAATGCCTTTACCGGTTAGGGTCATTTCCTCACGATTATGTGATCAACAACAAAGTTTTAGAAAAAAGAATGAAACTTATACTTAACATCAGGAAGAGACAGTTGAAATATTTATGGTGCATAAAGAGGAAAGAGGGCTTAGAAAATCTGATAGTCACAGGACAGATTACAGGCAAAAGAGGCAGAGAAAAACAACGGATAACACTAAGTGAGCTTTTGTAAATAGATAGCGGAAGAGGGTTTATCTAATCTATACTTATTTATAAATGGAACTTTGTGTGTGTGTGTGTGTGTGTGTGTGTGTGTGTGTGTGTGTGTGTGTGTCTATATGTGTGTATATCCGTTACCTATAGACTCCGAAACGGCTGAGCCGATTTTCCTGAAAATTTACACAGTTGTACTATAAGCGTCTGCGAGTGTTCTTAGCTAGGTTTTGTGTCGAGGTACCCCCGATAAATATCGAAAATCGATAATCGATAAAATCGAGCTATAGAAGGAGTGGTCCGATTTTAATCAAATTTCATACACTCATAGACAAAGAAATAAGAAACGATATTCAGAAGTTTCAAGGTTGCAGTTCTTACAATAGTGCAGAAAATCGATAATATATATATATATATATATATATATAAGCAAGATGCTTGTGTGTGTCTGTTTATCTGCCTGTATGTCTGTATTTTTTTCAGTCCTTTTATTTTAGTTTTTGCTTCAGATTTGGCTATAAGTAGGTATAATTGTAGTTCTTAGTCTCAGCCATGATACCATTTACTCAGAGGACTTATTTAGCCTTCAAAATTCAGTTTACGACGAAAAAACTTATTTGATAGCGATACCAGGAAATCAAAATTTGACTTACATCCATTCATTTTTCTTTCAGTCTACAGTTTCGCTTTAACTGGAAACAACTATTGCTTTTAGTCTTTCGTGCCAATGTCCAAAGAGTCTAAGCTCCAGGACCATGGATTAGTTTTAAAATTTAGTTTTCATTACACCCGAGCAATGCCGGCCTATACTGTTAGTAAAAAATAACAACAAGAGATAATTTATTAAGAGCTCCAAGGAACAAGACATCGTAGAGAGCCATAGTCGCCTAAGTCGTGAGGGTACACGGCACATCAAGAAGACGAAAAAGCCACCTCCTTTCAATGTAGTGAAGGTTTAGATCGTGAGCATAACAAAGATAAATCCTTCTTTCTTCTTCGTTTATGTGTTGTGCTTCTTCAGAACATAGATGATCACAGCCCTCCACCTCTTCCTGACACTTATAGTTCTTAATATATTTCATGTTTTTTCTCCCAAACTCTGCTCTGCCATTACTTTGCTTAAGCCCATCAAGTATGTCACGTGCTGTTTCCCCCTTTCCCTCTTTCCCGCTATCCGCCCTGTGAGTATGAGATTCTCCAAGCCGTTCTTCCTCATTACGTATCCCAGCGACTTTAACTGCCTCTTCCTGATGTTAACGATAAGTTTTCATTTTGTATCCATTCTCTCCAAAACCTCGTCATTGCTCATATGTTCGGTCCATGGTATTCTCAGCATCCTTCTGGAGAACTTTGTTTCTGTTGCTCCGAGTCTGTCCTTCATCTTAAAGGAGACTGTCCATTCGCTGACATGTAGGAGGACATATATCCCGTAACAGATTACGATTTTATTCCTTGTTTCCAACGAAATTTTCCTGTCACTCAATACTCTGCTTAGCTTTTGGAATGCGTCCTTGGCCATCCCAATATGCCTTCGGATCTCAGTGTCGTACTTTCCGTCCTCTGTTAGAACATTCTGCGCCTGCTTGATTTTAATATCCCCGACCTGTAATTGACATTTTGGGCTCCTCTTTTTGCTGATGAGGCATTCCGTTTTCTTGTAGCTTATGTTTAGTCCTTTCTTCTCGCTTTCCTTGGCTACATTCTGTCTGAGGTCTTGCCGCTTTCTTTTCGTGTCCGCTATCATCATGTGCATATCTTATATTGTTAAGATTATGGCCGCCAATGACGAATCGTGGCAGGACCCTTACTTCTCTCAGATATTCCTTGCTATATATGTTGAATAAATCCAGAGAGAATACACGTCCTTGTCCTACACACCTTTCTATTCGTGTATATCTGCTGAACTCATTTCCTCTGACTAAAATAAATTCATGTATTTGCATTTACGATTGGTTGATTCTGTGCTCTCATAGATCTTTAGAATCTTTACGGGTATCACTTTGACAAGGGATATTATTTAGCAATGCCTATCTATCTCCAAGACACATCTGGCTGATCATATTGGATTACATGGTGCCAAGTATGCTGTACAGAAAGGAGAAATACTGCGCAGACGAAGTACATCGATTCATTTCTAACGAGTAGCACATGGTTTCAGTAGAAGACAAGAATAATTGTAGTTCCTAACGAGAAACACAGGACCCCAAAAAATAAAAAATAATCTCCTAGAAGAATGTTTAGAGCGAGAAAAATGCGTTCTTTTAATTTTATCTGAACGGGTTTTTAATCCAGCTTGTTAACTTTGTAAAAGATTGGGGGTTTCACGGTTAGCTGTCTATATGTACTAAATAGCAAGAAATATATAAGATAGTCATATCTTTCTGTGGTGAAATCCGTTTAACCACCGGATTCAACAGCATTGATAATCAGTTAGTTAAGTGCCATACGTGATACTTTCGAGACATGACTGACTGGGTAGAAGATTACCCCGCAGTAGGTTGACATTACTTTCTTTGGTAGATTGGTTGCCAGCCAAGACTACAGAAACCCATCTGTCCTGTTATTTAACCCATAACTGGAGGGAAGAGACGGATTAATACCTTTCTCAATGGTATTTGCGAGTAACTGAGTGCAAGGAATTCAACTGGAGGCATGATAATTATTAATATTATAATAATAATGGTGTCGTACTGCAACTTAATAGCTATAAAGTTTCGATGTTAAAACATCATCATCATCATGTCTGCTGATGGCATTTTAACATCGAAACTTTATAGCTATTAAATTGCACTGTGCAACAACAACAACAACAACAACAATAATAATAATAATAATAATTACCATATATTTATGCTCTACTTTTGCATTGAGCACTTTT
Organism: Ascarosepion bandense; assembly: GCA_037127315.1. Classification (NCBI taxonomy): domain Eukaryota; kingdom Metazoa; phylum Mollusca; class Cephalopoda; order Sepiida; family Sepiidae; genus Ascarosepion; species Ascarosepion bandense. Next base: position 1,267,685 of record JBBBDQ010000518.1, read on the forward strand.
AAACTAAATATCTAACTGTGGAATATACTTCCAATAATAACCATTACTTATTATATATATATATATATATATATATATATATATATATATATATTTCAGTCAAAGCTTAACTTATATTCGACATAATTTTGGAAATGCATGGCCGAATTTACGCATAAATTCTCCAGGTTAGTTTCAACGTGAACACTCGGCTTAACAGTGACACAGAACAGTAGGGATAACCAGTGAGGAACCAGCTAATAATTCTCTCAAATATTTTGCCGTCATTTCTGACGGCAGGGGTATACTGGTTTAGGAATAGTTGCTTCCATGGTCAAATAAATTGCCACAGGAATGATATTCGTTTTTTGTGATATCTCTTAGCTAACTTGGTGATACAAAAACAATACCCATGTATATAATATTGGTTTATATGGTTCCAAATGCAAGGAAGAATCATTAACAAGATTACAATACATTAATATGCATTGTCTTTAACAGAAGAAATGTTTTCATCGTGGTTATCACCTCTCCTAGTATTTATATTAGTAGCGAATTTTCCGCCCTATGTGCTAAAATAATTATCAAAGTCAGATTTTGCCAGTACGGCACCTGACTCATTGCCAGGAATTGTCAGGTTTTTCTGTCATTGTAGCAGTCATTGAATCTGTTATTCTCCCTAGCAAAAATATATCACATGGTCATATTTTTTAGAGGAGGAGTCTGTATATCAACCTGATATGGTACCCGCTTCAAAGTCGCCTTTTATAGTTGGTCATCCAGGAATTGCCAGACTTTTTGCTTATTTGGCTAGACATCAGAATCTATTCTTGATGCTAATAAAAATATATCCCAAGTTGAGATGCTTCTGTGATGGCGACTGTATATCCTACTAATACGTCACCAAGCGTAAAGTCGCATGTTATTATGTGTTTTCCTGGGATTACAAGGTTTATCGATAAATGTCCAGACTATACTATAATTCTTGACTCTACTATAATGGATAGGTTGTGTTCCCTGTAACCAACGAATGAAATAGTTATCGTGACCTAATTGCTACACAATTATATATATATATATATGAACTTATCGTAATTATTCGTTTCATTATCGTCATCATCAGATCTGTTTCATTTTGAAGATACATTGAAAATCAGTTTAATTTCTCATCTTCAGCATGACTGCTCATTTCTTCGGTACCCACAGAGCTTGTTGCTTATACTGCAGCTATGTTGAGGAGAATTTAGTTACAGTTTAAGTATATATCCCAAGGACAACTTACGGTTTTGAAGACAGAGTTGTCCTTCTCCCATACTAGTTGCCAACCACTGCTTAAAATCAATTCAATCCTGCTATTTAACTCATATTTGAGGTACAAGAGTTAGATTAATACATTCCTTCCACAACTTATATTTATACGGCAACGAATATAACGATCTCGACTGGAATTTGAACTCAGTAAACTGGATTTTTGTACCGAGCTTCTAGCCATTTAACAGTTATTAGTATATAGTACTTTTTCAGATTTTTTAACATTAATGTTAGTGGTGCGTATTATACATGAGATGTCAGTATTAACTTTTCGCCACATACGAGATTCTATGACCGCCATACTCAAGATTCTACGACCGAAATTAAGTCAGCTAACCAATGTTGAAAAATGGTGATTTTTATTCATTTATTTTTATCCCGATTTGCATGTTTTTGTTTTTTTTTTCTTTTCTCTTCTAACATATTTCCAAAATCTTCTTACGAGATTAAGGTGAGGGAAGTACTGTGATATCAGTCTTGACTGTCAAACAAAATTACTTCACGGTCAAGTTCAATATACTTTAGAGAATTATCTTGAAATTCCCAACAGTATTTGATAAGAGACAGATGAAATGATAATATTCACTGCACTCAAAATATTGTGAAAATCTTGTTTCAAAACAATGTAAACAAGATCCCTCTAAAGAAACGCTACACCTAACATTTAAAATCAATTTAAAAAAATGAAAAATCTTTCTTGAAGCTTTAAATTTTAGTTTTAATTTTAAGCTAATAGATTGAATTTAATATTTCCAATAAACAAAATGCTTTTTCTCTATTTTAAAACTAATTTAAATTGACTGTATTTTTGTTATGAATCGCAAAAAATCACTGAATTTAACCATCTCTCAGCACAATATAATTTTCTTTATTAAAATTCTTGAAATAATAAAGTATACTTTTCTGAAACATTATTTGAGCAATATTAGCTGATTTAAAGCTTAATTAATTTAATATGAAATAAATATTGTTTACTTTTAGCTTAAAATATCTCAGAAATGCATTTTTAAAACGTTGGTGGCGTTCGTAATTTAACAGCTTGATTAATAAACGGAAGTTTATATCAATTTCTTACTACGGAGGACATATATGCAAAAATTACTTGGGGACTATAACGTGAGAGCAGTTTTTATATAATTTTTAACTACCCAATAATCTTAAACATTTAGGAAAATAATCACCGTAATCTAATATTTCATTGAATTTTAGAAATTATCGCTCTTATTTTCTGATCGTCTACAGCCGAACGTAATTACAAAGATCGGCATGTTTACATACACCAAAAATTCAAAATGCTTTTTAAAACATTAGTTATTGTTGAATTATACTAATCGTTCTCAATTGTGATTAGTAAATATAGTTTTAGTTAATAACAATAGCAGATAATCGGTACAAATTAATACAGAAATTTATAACCTTATAATTTTAATTAAAATAAAAGAAAGGAAAACAATTCTTGTAAAAATTCATTATTCATAAAAAAAACACTACGCCTCCTCGGACTTAACCTGTCCTCAGACCTCAAATGGAACCACTATATTGAATCCATAGCAAAATCTACTGCTAAGAAGGTTGGGTCACTATGTCGATCCAGGATGTTTTTTCCACCTGAATCCATCCTGCATATATACAAGTCAACCATTCGTCCGTGCATGGAGTACTGCTGCCATTTATGGTCAGGTGCCCCTGCCGTTCTCCTCAGTGTTCTTGACAAGCTCCAAAGGAGAGTCTGTAATGTGATAGGTACTGATCTGGCGACTCGACTGCAGCCACTTTCCCATCGTCGAAATGTGGCCTCTCTCTGTCTCTTCTATAAATATTTTCATGGCTTCTGCTCGGATGAGCTTAAGTCACTGATGCCTCCTCAACAGGTGTTTACCCGTGCAACCAGACTGGCAACTGGGTCCCACCCATTCACAGTCAGGTTAGCCAAATGCAGACGACAATTCTACTCCTGCAGCTTCCTCTCTCGCACTTCCCGCCTGTGGAACTCACTCCCGTATTCTTGCTTTCCTGACGGCTACAACCTCCAGAAATTTAAATGCAAAGTTAATACTCATCTACTAACCACTGGCCTCTAGCTCTCTCTCCCCTCTCCTGTATAACCTTCCCTTTCTCTCCAACTATGTATCTGTCATCGCACCTTCTTTCTCAGCCTTCTATTGTTCCTTTCTAACTAGCTTGTACTTCTCACTCTTTTCTAATTAATCTTTTTACATTTATGTAACCCCCTGCACATCAGTGGCGTTTCCGCCTTGCTCGGGGTGAAATAATTAAAAAAAAAAAAAAAAAAAAAAAAATTTTTTTTCTTAGGACAATACTGTTTATAATATATCTAATTCACAAACACAATTAAAAGCTTTTCTAATTAAATAATGTCTTAGTTTTATTGTATTTTAGAAGAAGATTTTCGGTAATTGATGGCTTTGTTTTGCAGATAAAATTAATGATTTTAAATTCTTCAAGGAGTTTTGCGTAGGTACCTCTACCCGTTTTCCATAACTATGTTTTAAATACATTTTAATAAATAAAAAAGCGTTCTTGTAGCTTTCAATTTAGCTTTAATTGAAAGCTAAGAGATTAAATTTACTAATTCTAGTAAACAAAATACTCTGGTGTATTTCAAACCGATATTATATTGACTGAAATCTAAATTTTTCAGATTAAATAAAAGAATTCAATTTTTCGTCCATTTTTGATCGATCGACACATTTTGTAAACAGAAGCCAATTCTTGGTTTTAACAATCTTGCAAACATAAAAGATACCTTGTTGATGCGTTATTTTAGTTAGCAAATTTAAACTTACCTTAATCTGATTTAAAACAAGTATTACTTGCTTACTGCCTGAAATGTACAATAAAAGCGTTTCATGATCACGACAGCCATCCTTATTAATCTTATCATAGTGTTATCTGAGGCGACGAGTCATATGACAGACGGATCCCGTCACAAAAAAAAAGCTACGTATGTTAACTGAATTTGACATAATTCTATGTAGCTTCATCGTACGCTCCGTTTTTTGTTTTGTTTTTGTTTTTAACTTTATAGTAAAATTAAAAATTTAACATAATATTTTCAGCAATTATCTAACATTTTATAGAATTTTAATTAATTTAGCTTTATAGCATTACGCTTGAAGTTGTTTTCTGAAAAATAAAGATTAAAATAATATAAAACTTTCTTTTAAAATAATTTTACAATTTAATAACTGAGAATGAAATTATATAATATGACAGAAGAAACTTAATAATTTATGAAATGTTATGGCATTTATTAATTTTATTTTAATATCAATTTTTCATATTCTTTATTAGGTACCGCCACAAATTGTGAAATTCACAATTACGTTTTTTTAACAAAATTAAGAAACTAGGAATTAAAAATATAAAACTTGTTTAAATTTTGAAGAGATGATTTGCAAAGCTCGTTCAATGTTGAAAGAACTGTAACCTGCCAAAAATGTTTATACAACTTTTTTTTTTCTGTAAGGAGAAAAAACTTTGAAACACGTGCCCTTTTAATGATATCGCGCATTCAGCTAAGCGTAAGATAAAATACGTGTCATCAGCATGTAAACACACAAAAGAGTTTTAATTATTTAAACAAATCTTATAACTAAAATATCTGCATTAAACTTTTCAATTTTCGATTAGTAAATATAGTTTTCACGTATTAACTTAATTACCTAAAGGAAACGATGAATGGAATAAATTTGAAATGAACTTTGATGCTTTATAAATTATAATAATAAAGAATAATAAAAATGAAAATAGTTCTTGTATCAATTCATCATTCATCGAAAAAAATCTTTCTTTACAGATTATGATATCCTTAGCATATATTGTTTATAAAAGCAATTAAAAGTTTATCTAAATAAAAAATGGCATAGTTTTATTGCATTTTTGTTTTTACAATTCGGGGCAGATTTTCTGAAACGGAGCTAATTTTAAAAAAAAGTTGATTAACTTTTCCCTATGAATCTTACATTTAATTATTAATAAAAATTTCCCGGTTCCTCGCTAATTTCTAGACATTTCAGGAAATTAATTGAAAGAGGGTAACATATGTAAAAAAGATTTTACAAAGATTTTCTAAAAACAATCATTTCAAAAAGAATTTCATTCATTTGTGAATAAGTTCTGAAATTTTCATTAAAATTCGACCGTTATTTGAATTTCCAAATTAATGTTTTTCACCGGCAAAAAAAGTGACTTGCGCAATATTACGTTTGCCGTAAAAAAAAAAAAAAATTGTAAAAATTGCGTCACTCACGGACGAAAGAAAACAAAACTTTTTTTACCAAAATTTCGAACGTGTTAGAAAGAATTAAAAAATGATTTTTAAAAAAATACTTTGATCTTTCCTCTTAATAACATAAACATTTTGCTGATAATACTTTGTTTTTATTAACTTTGGGGCTTTTTTTTTCTTCATACTATGCTGTTGTTTTATTTTTATTTTATTTTATTATTTTTCAGCAAATTTGTGGAGGTACCTAGCTTTTGCGTATAACTAATATAAACATTCAGCGTTCAAAAATGAATTTCTGGAAATTTCATAAAATTACATCAGTGGCGAATAACAGGCATAAAATAATGGCTTTACCAAGATTTACTAAAAAGAACTATTTCTAAAACTATTTCATTCATTTGTAAATAAGTACTAAAAGTTTCATTAAAACCCAACAATTATTTAATTTTTGCAATTATGATCAAATCAATGTGCTTTTCACCACAAAAAAGTCTAAAATTTTCTATACAAATCTTTGGTCTTCCGCTGACATAAGAAAAACACAATTTTTAACCAAACGTTCTAAACGTTCTAAAAATACCAAAAATAAAAAAATATTTATAAAGTTTGTACCATTTTTTATCATTCATGTTCACTTTTAGTGAATCTTTGGTGTTACCAAATTTAGAGTATAAATTCTTTATTGCAGTCAATACAGGCCGGATAAACACTTGAAAAAAATTTAAGTTTAGCTGCTACGAATTCTAAACATTAGAGCGTATTATACACGAAATATTTTTGTACGAATTTTGTAGTAAAAATTTCGAAGGTGAATTATACAGGAGTGAATATTATACATGTATAATTAGGCCCATTGGCCATTCTATTGAACACGAGTGGGCCTGTGCCATCAAAATGACGGTATTGCATATTATCTTACATAAACACATATGAAAAACAATCCAAACCCCTGAGCATAATAGGAATGAATTATATATATATATATATATATATATAAACAAAGAAATACACAACGGTATTTGTTCCACTAGAAAAGATATATATATATATATATATATATATATATATATATATATATATATATATATATATACTCTTCATTATTCGATGACATAATGGTGGCAAAAAATAAAAAATAAGTTAAAGATTGAACACATGGCAAAATCTTTCATAACTGGTAGTAAAGTTTAATAACTGGTAGTAAAGAGAATGAACTGAGCCGACGCTGTTCGCTATTGTCTCTCTCTCTCTCTCTCTCTCTCTCTCTCTTCATGAGTGTGATAGGCTATATATATATATATATATATATATATATATATATATATATATATATACAAATAAATGCACAACTGACTTTATTATAATAGAGGGGATTGTTAAGTTATGTTGTATCGATGGTGACATCTCTATGGCGAGAGTAGCTAACTCAGTAGTTCACAAAGGTTACTTATGATTGTAGTGAAATGTTACATTTACTACAACCACTTTTAACAATTGCAGTTATGTTAGTAGTGGCACTCCCTTTCATGAGTATTATTCGGAACGTTTATGAAGGCTATTACATCAAGTCTTAAAGAGGCTCTCGTAAGGCCAAATAGAACCACCCTTTTCATCATCTCTACCCTCCTCACATCACTTAGCCACTCGTTCTTTCCTTCCAGACTGTCGCACTTGTCACGCCAATATATTCAACAATCAATAACAAAAATTTAGTGAAACGTCTGTTGGGAAATTCACTTAAAGATCCACGATTTATTTTCGATTATTTGAGTTGGCGACGAGGTAGCATTTTTATAGCGTTTAATTTTTATGGTTTTATTTTGCTTTATTTGGATTTAGTTGTAAAAACTTATGAATAATTCATGATTGTTCTCATGAATATGTATGAGAATAATAGCACGAATATTCAGTTTTATAGTGAAAGAATTTTGTGATCACTGTTTGAAAGAAAAGGCGGGAAACAATCAAAGAAAGGAAAGCAAAAATGAAAAGAAAAGATAAAAACTGTGTAGTTAGAAGAAGAAACAGCGTAAAAAAGATGGCTGAAAAGTGAAGACAGGTACGATGGAAGAATAAAAAAGAGAAAAGGTTTTAAAAGTAAGATATTAGGAAAAAAATAAACGTGCAAAGAGAGGAATATGACAGATCGATTGAGAAAAATAAAGAGAGAACATGAAATAAGTGCGAAAAGAAAGAAAGAAAGAAAGAAAGAAAGAAAGTGCATAGGTGGAAAAATTTCGAACTGAGATAGAAAGAGAGGTCTTAAAACGAGAGAAAAAAATCGGACGAGAAAGAAATAGAGAACATGAAAAGAGAGAAAAAAAAATCAGATATGAATGAAAAAGAGAATGTGAAAAGAGAGTGAAAAGTCAGATTGGACAAGAAAGAAAGAAAGAAAGAAAGAAAGAAAGAAAGAAAGAAAGAAAGAAAGAACGTGCAAAGTAGGGAAAAGATCAGATGAGAAAGAAAGAGAGAATGCGAAAAGAAAACGCAAAGATACATTGAAAAAGAAAGAAAGAAAGAAAGAAAGAAAGAAAAGATCGAGGCGAAAGAAAAAGAGAACATAAAAAGAGAGAAAATGATCCGATGAGAATAAAAGAGAATGTGAAAAGAGGAAACATAAAAATCGTGAGAAAAGAAATGGAAGAATCCGAAGAGATGAAGAAAGAAAGATTATATGAAGAATAAGCAGACAACGAGAATAGAAAAAGAAATATAGAAGGAAAGAAAGCCACGAGAATATTTCTTGTTTCTTTTTTTTTTCTTTTTCTTTTCATTCTATCAATGAATTGCAGGCAAAATGAATAACAACAAAACTAATTGTTTGGATTTTCAAAAGACATTTCAAAACCAAAATCATTTGAATAAGAATTTTGCCCTTAATTGCGATGCTTTTTCTTTAGTCAAGGGAATTTTTTTTCGGCATATGGATTGTCGTATTTATTTCTTATTCGTTTATTTCATTTGAATAATTTCCTTTATTTTAACGAAAAACAATAACAACTTTTTTTGATTTCATATTTATTAGCCTACCATAGCAAAATATTCGGTGTGGTACAGTGAATATCGGCTCGGAACGAGAAATCAGAGAGCAGAGTTCGAATTCCAGTTGAAGTCTTTGCATACGCAAATACCCTTGGCTAAAGGATATTTGTGTGTATGGGTTAAATAACAGACCATATTGGGTTCTATAACTTTAGTTGACAGCCAATCTACCCAGAAAATAATGGTAACCTACTGCGATAAAATCTTCTGCTTTACTGAATATCTTCATTAATTTTAACGAGTATAATGAACTCGATTGGAATTCAAAAACGGATTTTTAATTCTCAGTCGCTATCCTCGAGTTCTGCAGAAGAAATGAGTAAGTGACGCAAAAAACAATCTAGATGCCATAGCAAAGAGCTCATCAAAACAATTACCAAGAAAGTATTTATAGAAAAGGTACAGCGAGGAAATCTCACGGCGGTAGGAAAGTGATTGAAGCCGAGATGCCAGATTGGGGCCGATAATATAGCTGATTTTTCTTCAGAGTTTTTCAAGGCTCTCTAGATATAGCAGGCGCACCGGGCGATATTTAGCAGCACTATTCTAAGCGTGGACGAACGGTAGACTTATAGATATGTAAGATAGATTCTGTTGAACAATTTTCAAGCACGGCACAGTGAACCAGTTTTCTTTGCAGCTGATCTGGCAATTGATTCAGTATAGTTATTCCAACTTCATATCAGCCGATAACGTTCGCCTTATAAGGCGCAAATAATTGTGGTGTCTAAACGGGAAAGATCAGTATGCAGCCGTGAAAATCAATATTTGGAATTTTGCCAGCAACGAAGAGAAATATGCAGTTTCAGTATTCAGGAAGTGCCTTCTGTGTGCCACCATCCTTCAGAACGTAGGCGATCATGGCTCTCCAAAACTTCCTATGTTTATAGTCCCTGTTCATTTACACTAGCTAATTAGATAGATTCCTCACTGCTTTCTTCTGACCCTTTTGCTTTCGATAGGCCTTGTGAGTGTTAAATTCTGAGTCTTCTTTCCTCATTATGTGTTTTAGAAATTTCGACTTTAAGAAAGGATGTAAAGGAAAAGGAAATTAATACTGAGCATCAGGAAGAGACAGCTGAAGTTCTTGGGACATGTAATGAGGAAGGAAGGCTTGGTAATCTGATACTCACAGGTTCGATAGAGGGAAAGAGATACAAGGGAAAGCAGCAGATAACATATTTAAAGGGCCTAGGCAGGTGGATGGCAAAGCGGTATTTGAGTGGAGGAAACGTTCTTAGCGATACCAGGGATAGGGAAACGTGGAAGGCCATGATCACCTACATGGCTAAATCCATTTAGCTTACATTTTTTAAAGATTTATTCATATGAAAGGACTACAAATAAACTGCAGGAAAACCGAATGCATAGTCATCAGCAAAATAGGAGCCCAAAATGGCAAATACAGGTGGGGGATACTAGAATCAAGCAGGTACACAAATTTAAATACATGGGAAATATTCTAACAGAAGACGGAAAGTGCGACACAGAAATCCGAAGGCTAATTGGCATAGCGAAGGACGCGTTTCAGAAGCTGAGTAGAGTATTAAGAGACAGGAAATTTTCGTCAGAAACAAAGAAGAGAGTGGATACTTACTTGTTAAAGGGGTACCTCAACGTGATGTAATGGTTAGCAAGCTTGTCTCGCTAGAACTTAGTAGTGAGTTCGATCCTCACCGAGTACCCCATACTTTTGGGCGTGTGCCACATCTCCTGTAGCTTTTTCCTTTGGTGGATAAGGATCCAGCTCCTCAATACTTAAAACTGAACAAGATTATCCGCATATGAGATTTGATTTTAGTGGTAATGTATGATCCAGAACATTACTTTTCGCAAGAACCGAACTGGTCTCCAAATGACCATCCTCAGGTTGTGAATTCAGAGGTTGTTCTTCAGACTGGTTGCTAACTAAGGCTAAAGAGTGAATGTAAATTCTGAGATATTTGTTTGATAAATCTGACATTGACATCTGAATTTGTAGTTGTTTTTAGTCTTTGTCGTTTTCTCTCTCTTTCTTCTTCTCTATCTTTCTTTTTTCTCGACATTTTTCTTTTTTCTCGTTTTATTTTTCTTTCTATTTTCCTTCTTTTTGTTATTGTCCTCGAACTTTTTCCATATTTTTTATCTTTTTTTAATTATTTGTCACTTTTGTTCCCTTCTTTTAAACTTTTGTTTTTCCTTAAATTCTTTTCCTCTCTCTTCTTCTCAGAATGACATTAAATGAAATTAAAACTGCGTGAAACGTGGGCAATAATCTACATTTTTAAATCGCCACTTTTATTCACCGAGTCACATAAATAAAGTCTCAAATAAAGTTTATTTCGTGAATCCTACAAGATTTACTTCAGCATTGAGCCAATTCACATAATATACGAGGGTTATTCAATAAATAAGGTGAATTTTTCGGTACAAGGACTTCTACAGATAGAAGCTTACTTTTAAAAAAAATTCCTTTACTTCTTTTTCAAAGGGATTTAATTTTTTTGCAGATTGTAAAAAACTTTGAGAGTTTTGGAGATTAGAAAAGATGGCCGACCAAGAAGCATGCTCCAGAATTGAACAGAGGTCAGTTATCAAGTTTTTGGTTGCTGAAGGGTCCAAACCAGTTGAAATTCATGGAAGAATGTCAACTGTGTATGGTGCCACATGTTTCAGCCAAAAAAATAACTACAAGTGGGATAAATTGTTTAAAGAAGGACGGAGCAGTGTTGAGGAATAGGACAGGCCTGGGAGGCCTACAGAAATGATGTCTCCTGAGGTGATCGAATCAGTCAATGACTTCATTCAGTCTGACAGAAGGATGACAGTGGATGATATTGCAAGGATTTTGAGCCTATCTGTTGGGACAGCACACAAAATTGTCCATGATGACCTTGCCTACTTGAAGGCCTCACACAGCTGCCCAAACGGTGCAGATCATCCTGGGCTGGGAACTGCTCCCTCATCCCCCTTATAGCCCAGACTTTGCCCCTTCAGATTTTCATCTGTTTGATCCCTTGAAAGTTTGGAAGTGACGATGAAGTCAAAAGTACTGTGAGCGATTGGCTGAGACATCAGTCCAAAGATTTTTACGCTGCGGGAATACGGAAGCTTGTGCACAAATGGAAAAATTGTGCGACACTGCTGGGAGACTACGTTAAAAGAAAGTAAGCTTCTATCTGTATTAGAAGTCCTCATAACGAAAAATTCACCTTATTTATTGAATGACGCCCGTATATAGATATATAAATTGTGTGTATTTATATATATAACGAGTTTGTCGTTTTTTGGAAATCTTCTATGTCAACAAAAACAAACTGTCATTATTGTTTGTCCGTGAATTGTTATACGATAATGTAATTCGATATCTTTGAAAATGGCTTATGTAAGCCGAAAGCTTAGATTGGATTATAAAAAATTATGTATCAATATTGTAATTTTCTTTCTTCATGTAATTATAAATAATGCTATTAAGCTTATCAGACAATATGAAAATAAATTATATAAAATAAATAAAACTTGTCTATATTATTTAATGAACATGCAACAATATATATATATATATATATATATATATATATATATATATATATATATATATATATGGTTTTGTTTACTCAGTCTAGTTTTCAAAAGTTTTTGTTTTACTAATATTCATCCTATAAAGTGGCTATTCAAGGTTACTGAATGTAGATGTTGTTGTGTGATAACAATTAAGGAGCTCAGTTTATGAAGATATGTGGAAAAGATAACAGCTAACATTAGAGTTGAAGAGGAAAACATCCGCCTTGGGAAGTAGCTACTCGAGAGTAGGACAGACTCCTTACTAATGGAATATGAAGCGAATGAAAGTGATTCGCATTAATATACGCAGTGTGGTATGAACAGCATGAAGATTTTCCATTGAACTAGCAATAGAATAGCTATAAGCTTGCAACGTTTCGTCTTTTCGACTCTATCAAGAGTGAAAAATGAAAACTGTGTAGCCCAAGCCCAAGTATGGAAGCAATACTATATTTTCGACCTGATCTGGCTCCTATCACGCGATAAATTTACAAAAGGTAGAGCATTGTAGAAGAGTTAGATACTTGCAGGAAACCGATCATTTTCCCATCAGCTTTAGCTGTTGATCATATATGCGAGTCCTACTTGAGATCTGGAGTGAGGTTAATACCAAATAAACGTTCAAGGCAACGGGAAATCCTTGAGAAAACACCCAATAGACGAAAATTCATGGTCCCCTCGGTGTACATAGAACATTTGAATTTTCGCTTTAGAGGTATTAATGAAGTACACACACACACACACACACACACACACACACACACACATATATATATATATATATATATATATTCCAAACATATACTGTTAAATATAAGAGACAATGAATGTCTATTATGTTTAATCATGAGCCGTTCTAAACATCGTATTTTGGCTTTAATTTCAGTTGAAAATAAAGACAAAAATTCTCCAACATTTGGATAATTTTTTATTAAGTTGGTTCTAAGCTTTCGGCTCACATGAGTCATCTTCAGAGAGGTTCCAACGACGTTAACACAAAAACATCCACCATCAGCGATGATTTTTTTCTTGTGTTGACATCAAACTCCGCTAAGCAACGGCAACAGTTACCAAAAATAGCAAACGCAGTTCGCAAATTTGCAATGCGGTTCTATGATGTCACACCGCGTGAGAGCTCGAAATGATGACAGAACCATATATTTAAATGCAATTTAATGTTATAACCAGATTTAAACGTGATTTTATTAAGTGTGGGTTGTTTGGATTTAATGTATCTGAAGGTTCTTTTTACTGTGTGTATGAGTGAGGATTATTGTGTTGTTGACTAAAATCTGTCTGATATTACCTACATGGTTATGTTTTTCTGAGAAATGTTGTTTAATTGTACTCTGATCAGAAATGTGACAAGTAAGTCTACGGGAGAGCGTGGTTGTAGGAAAACCAATATATGTAGTAGTTTTATTATTAGTACCAGAGATACAATCTCTGAATGGGCATGTAAATTGATACACTACATTGGTTTTTTGTAGAGGATTTAGTTGAGTGTTTGTAGGGTTATTAGAGACTATGAGGTCAATTGCTTTGATTTTTTTTATAATATATGATGAGTTTAATCTGATTATTACTATCCACTGGTTTAACATTTCTACGTATTATGTTTTTGAGAGTTTTTTCATCTTGTTTTTTAATTATTATGTATTTGGTTGATATAGTATAGGTTAATAGTGTTATGTTTATTTTGATGTACACCATTATTATTAATATTATCAATATTGTTAGAGTTATTGTTAAGTTTGTTGTGATACATTTTAATTTGTTGATCAATAACGGAGTTAGGAAATCCATTATTGACAAGTGTTTGCTTAATGTTGTGTAGTTCTTTATAAAATATGGATTTGAAAGAAGATATCATTTGTGTGCGTTGAAGTAAGTTTTTTATAACAGCTAACTTATATCGTTGGGGACATTCACTATTATAATTAAGAAGACACGAGTTTATGCTAGTTGGTTTCCTATATAGTGAAGTAGTAAATCTATGTGTGCTAGAATCAATGAATATATCAAGTAATGAGATTTTGTTATTAATATTAAGTTCTAATGTAAATTTGAGGACTGAGTGACTTTAAAATTTGTTTTTAAGTTGTGTAATTTGATCGATATTCTTAGCTAAAATGAAGATGTCATCTATGTATCATACATATATAAAGGGTTTATTGTTGTCATTAATTATTTTATTTTCTAAATTTGCCATATAATAATTAGAAAAAAGGGGACCTAAAGGAGGTCCCATCGCAATACCATACACACACACACACACACACACACACACACGCACACACGCACACACACACACACACACACAAATATATATATATATATATATATATATATATATATATATGTTTACATTCAGAATATGCTTTCATAGCAGAGATGAATATTACGAGGAATAAGAAATTTGTTTTCATTAGGCTTGATTCGGCTTCATTTATCTTGTGAAATTCGTGGTGGATCAATCTAAGAAACGTCAGATCAGTTGACGTCTTCCTCTATCTTGTTAGGCTTCGCAGGTTCGAATCCTGCCGAATGGCACATATTTTCCCAAGAAAATTTCTAAAATATATTCAAACCGGTATATATATATCAAAAGCTGAAACGCCATGATAACAAGAAAAATGAGAACAATATACTGTATGTAAATAATGCAAAATATGTGCGTTTATATAGTAAACAGACGCACATATTCTGACAACTACTTTGTTTCAATTAACTGATATATCATAAATAAAATTTGGTTTAAAGATCGTAAACACAGTATTAAATATATTGAATTAATTTTCCGTGATTACATGCAGAGTTTAAAAACGGTGTATTAGTGTTTACTGACTCTGCAGGCAGCTAGAAGCTAAGTAAACATTATTGGTACTTCTAAGATGTCAGTAACCATGTGCAGAAGACGGGAGAGTGACTTTCTGTGGAAAATGTTAATTTCAAACTATGACATTTATTGAATAAGTTCAGTTCCATGCAACGTTTGTCTGTAAATTAAAATAACACACCAGTAGCCATAAAACTTCTGATCATAATTCTTCATTTGAGGACCGAATAAGCCCCTTGCGAATTTCACAACTGGGAAGTATGAATTCCGGTCATTAGTTTTAGTTGTAAGTAGGTACAAATGAACGGATTCAAAATTTACAACTTTTTGCATTTCTCTGAAGCAGGCGTTAAATGCGTAGAAGCTTAATTTATATTACTTTTCTTTTTTCCCTTCCTTTCGTTTTTCTACGCATTTTTATTTATACTTTATTTTCTTACGAGAAGCAAGCAACAACTCGAATATATTTATTCTTCCGTCTTTCCTTGTAATCAAAACAGAATGGTTCATTTCATTATTTACCTGAAGTAATGGCACGGAGCAACCTTACCTTACAAACCTATATAAACATTTTTCAACGAAAACACTAACAATATCCGAAAATAAATAACTCAAATGATAAAATATACTGAGAACTAAAATTAAAAACGATTTTCTCTGTTGTATTCTTAGTACAAGTGCTGAACTTTTTTATAGGTTCGTCAAACTGTTTTTGTATCATATTCTGGACTGTAAGCAGGCATATACGTTTAAAACAACTCTACTTCAAATAAAAGGACGGATCTAAGAATTTAAAATTATTCTATCTACTGAATATCATATTTTTACTGTTCCATAATTCCAACGCTACTGTCTGATTATAGAAGCACGGGAATAAAAAGAACTTTAAATTACTCATTTTTCACATATCTATTCAGAAAACTTATGAAATTCAGGATGCTTAAAGGGAAATAACTTTTTACAAATTAATGACAATTGCTTCCCTTTAAAATGTTTTTATTTTTTAGTTGTTCATAAATTCTGGAAGCACGGTCCAGTAATATATAGCCGCACGAACTGAGGACTTGAAATTAATTACATTCACTAACGTACTTTTAGTAAAGGTATGAATCCCTCTTTTATCCCCCACCCCAGGTTTGGATAAATAGCAGAACAGACTGGGTTCTATAGCTTTGGCTGACAACCAGTCTACTGCAGTAAGAACTGGTAACCAACTGAAGAAAAATCCTCCTCCCCTTCCAAAAAAAAAAGGACAAAAAAAACAAAACAAACAAACTATTCTATGAAACTTCTAGGGAAGAAGCCAGCATATATTGGTTGCAATCTTAATTTTTTGAGATTTGTTTTAATTTAAAAAACATTTTCGGCCAATTTTGATCGATTGATACATTTGTAAAATCGTTTTTAATTTTAGTTCTCAGTATATTTTATCATTTGAGTTATTTATTTTCGGATATTGTTAGTGTTTTCGTTGAAAAATGTTTATATAGGTTTGTAAGGTAAGGTTGCTCCGTGCCATTACTTCAGGTAAATAATGAAATGAAGGCTTTCGTGTTGAAATCTTTTTAATATCGATGAGTACCCAATGACAACGACTATCTATCTATCTATCTATCTATCTATCTATCTATCTATCTATCTATCTATCTATTTAGTGTTGAGTTTTGTTGATGTTCAGTGCAAACATTGTTGTTTTTCAGAGATTATATATATATATAGCATAATGATAATCCACGTATACTGTCTTTTTAAAACTAAAATAAAAGCTTCAAACAGACTTTTTCTTTATTTTTAAAAATTCAATTTAAAAGTTAGTTCCGTAAATGAGTGGCGATATATATATATATATATATATATATATATATATATATATATATATATATTAAATACGTGTTCCATATAATATCCACCCGGGTTGAATGCATAGAAAGATAGTTTAGAAGCTTCCTTATATGGAAACATTTGGCATTTCTTAACTGAACTTGCAGAGCTATTTTCGATTGAAATTCATAAAATCTTTCTATAAAATCAATTTTTCAGGAAAATACGTTTTTCTAACTATTATCGCATTTTCCAGCCTATGATCAAATTATGCTGAAAAAAAAAACAGTTTTAGTTCGATTACCGAAGTTAAGCAACGTCGGGTGTGGTCACTGATTAGATGAGGACAGTTTGGGAACAACGCAATCACCTTCCTACAATACGAAATATGTTTTGTATTTATATAGCCCACAAAGGATTGATAAGTCGTAAAAATAAATAAATACATTCCAGTATTGATAAGGGTTTCCTTCCTAACCTTTTGTTTGAAGTAATGTGGAATGTTGACATTGTATGTCATTATTTATTGTTTTCTATTTTCATACGCTATCAATTTTAGCCGTTGAAGCTATTAAATATCCTTAAGTGATGTGATTTGTTCTTTGTAGCGTCAAGCAACAAATCTCGAAGGCTTCATTGATACCAACGTAATAATTAATTTCAAAATAACGTGTCACAGATTTATGTTTTATTTTTGCAAAATTTTAAAACAGAGAATTAACTTTTGTTTACAAATGTATCAATCGATCAAAATTGGCCGAAAATATTTTTTAAATTAAAACAAATCTCAAAAAGTTAAGATTGCAACCAATAGAATTTCTGTGTTTTGCTTATGGAAATAGTAAATTTATTCATGTAGCTTTCAGTTAAAACTAAAATAAAAGCTTCAAGCAGACTTTTTCTTTATTTTTAAAAATTCAATTTAAAAGTTAGTTCCGTAAATGAGTGGCGATATATATATATATATATATATATATATATATATATATTAAATACGTGTTCCATATAATATCGAACGATAGACCACTTCAAACAATTCACAGCCCTGCCAAGGCTTTCGTGTTGAAATCTTTTTAATATCGATGAGCACCCAATGACAACGACTATCTATCTATTTATCTATCTATCTATCTATCTATCTATCTATCTATCTATCTATCTATCTATCTATCTATCTATTGTTGAGTTTTGTTGATGTTCAGTGCAAACATTGTTGTTTTTCAGAGATTTTATATATATATAGCATAATGATAATCCACGTATACAGGAAAAACTACTAAAACGTTGTAAGTTAAACATGTATTTTTTGACAGTATTTATTTATTTATTTCTATTATATATATATATATATATATATATATATATATATATATATATTTGCTATTTCAGACCGGCCTCGGCCTTTCATCAGAACAAATGATTTTAAAATTCAAACCAGAAGCGTCTGTCGCGAGACTGTTCGTCACGTGATATATATATATATATATAATAATAATAATAATTAAAAAAACCTGGGAGAGGGGTTACTATAACTTTCGATAGAATATCGAAAGTTATAGTAACCCCTCTCCCAGGTTTTTTTATTTTTTTTATTTTTTTTTTTTTCCTTTCATCCAACCTCTTCTGCAAATGGGTTAGTCTTAGTAGTGTGTATTTATTTGGTTAGTACTTGATCTGCCTTTGCCCTGACGAGCCGTTGTGCGAAACCGCGGTAGGTCTTGGCGATCTTACTATTTTGTTAGTATATATATATATATATATATATATATATATATATATATATATATATCGTGATGGGGAGTTATATATGGATATAAGTGAGTAGACTGGCTGTTCCGAATTCAGTTGCAGTGCCCTCATATGGTGAAAACGATAGGAGAATCCAGTATATATATATATGATAAGACAAAATATTGTTTTCAGGTATAAAGAGCTCAATATCAGGGATAGATCAAATGTAAATATAAAAGTGAGCTTTGAAGTCAATTCCCAGAGTTGACAGTCTGTTTCCTTCTAAACGCAGTCGTCAGGTCTGTTGATAGTGTTTAGCGTGAAGCAGACTGTCGCCTCTAGGTGTTGACTTCAATGTCTACTTATATATATATATATATATATATATATATATATATATATAAGTGTGTGTGTGTGTGTGTGTGTGTGTGTGGAACTAGGCGTAACAAAAACCTATTCCTCAATGAACTACTAACCTTCTACTGTAAGTGAGATTTTTACTGACAATATGTCGCTTTTAAAAAACTTGTGATAGTTTTAGGGCAGTAGCTTGTTATGTGCATCTGTTTATAGCAATACCTTGTATGGCAGTGGACGCTAGGAAGATTCCTTTCAGATGAAGAAGTGATTTTAAGCAACAGAAAAATGTGTTTCTACAGAAGGATGCTGAGAATATCGAGCAATGACAAAGTTTTAGTGAAAATGGAGACAAAAATTTGTTTATACTTGACATCAGAAATAGACAACTGACATTTCTAGGGCACATAAGGAAGAAAAAAGGCTTGGAAAATTTGATACCCGCAGGACAGATTGAAGGGACATAGCAAAACGATTCCTAATCATTTGTCTATATTTCTGGGATGAGGTAGTATTTACATTATTCGGTAAAAAAGGGGCTGCTGAACATTAGGTTTATAAATTCAAAAAAATCAGTTGTTCTTAAGGACACATGGCCCAGTGGATATAGACGTTGGTTAGTCGACTTGACCCAAAGAGTTGTGAGTTCAATACCAATCTACAGTGGTGAACAAGTAACTTGCAGAGTTAGAGGGAGTTAACTCATGACTACCAAAAAGAGGCTATACGCAAAAGGGATGAGAATGATATACTGCAATAAAGGGTTCTGTTCGAAATTCCTAGCACCTGAAGAAGGCTGGAGCGTACAACGTCCGAAACGTCGTACAAATGACAACAAAGATGAGGACAATAATCCGAATAATGTAATTCCTAATCTATTCAGCGATCCTGAATAAATGGATGTTAAAAGAGGGTTTAGGAGAGATAACGAAAAGGTTGTTAAGTGCTGCAAACGACAGGAAATTGAGGAAAAAAATGTTTTGATTTACTTCTGCGCCTTCTGATTTTGACAATTTAACCTTATTTTTTATTTTATTTTAACGGCAGTGTTTTTATTTATTTATTTTATTTATTTATTTTTTCATACGAAACATTGTTAAAAAAAAAAAAAATCTTCATTGTGTTTATCTGTTTGGTCAGTTAATATCTGCCCAATAATAATCGACTACCACTGCATATATACCCTTGTGCAAATTAATTGAAACAAATGCTTTAGTTTCTTTTCTTTTGCCATACGATCAGTTTTAGACCCACTGAAGTGGCAGAGTGTAATCGATTTCTATTATTTTCCTTAGAAGTCATTTGCAGTGGTGCACAGTAATATGAATCTATTTTCGGGATGTATGATGAAATTTATTTGGCCTTGAAAAATATTGCGTCATCCGTGATTGCATCAGATTTTTATTACGCCCAGAAACTATTGCCTCGACTATCAATTAGTTGTCCTATGGCCATTGTCTGCGATGGACATTACTCTCAGGAAGCGTATAAAAATTGTTACACCGCACGAAAATACTGCCAAGTCTTATAGAGATAACGATATTGTAGGTGTCAGCCTTTCAACTGTCAGTCGTGTCATCAAAGCGAAGAAACAAACTGGATCCATCAGAGCAAAACGTAAATTGCAATCGGAAGAGAAAATCTGCGCTAAGAGACGACGTATACGTGATCAGGGAAAGTATGAAAGATCCTAGGATGACATTTCGTTTTATTAATTTGCACAAGGGTGTATTTAGCGATCTCCGTAATCCTGTAATATTAAATGTAAATTGAGGAAGAGGTAAATTTTTAACGTCATAAAAAAACGTTAGATTTCAGCATGAACAAACAGGATACATGGCCCAGTAAATAAAAGCGTTGGCTACATCCAGTGACTTGACCCAAAAGATTTGTGAGTTCAATACCTGACTACAGCAGTGGTGAACAAATAAGTCGAGTTAAAGACTATGGCTCATGAATCAAGAACAATATTCCTCAGTGATCTAAATAAAGGGTAGGCTTGAAATTTCATCCCCTGAGGAAGGCCGGAGAGTACAACGGCTGAAACGTCGTGAATATAGCAATAAAGATGAGGACAACAGCGTGAACAATGTAAATAATGGAAAAACAAATTCTTCTCATAAGTATAGACAAATAATTAACAAACAGATCTAACCCGAATGACGAATGGGATACGATGAAAATAATATCGAATTGTACAACTGAAAATGGCCGTAGAATGGTTGTGTCGAAACATTTTGGTACCAATGAAAGCAACATAAAGAGTGAGTGTCTTTGTTTGAAAAGAATGATTATTGTAGGTAGTATCTTTGGAATTTTGAAGAAGGCTGTATAATGGGTCGGTCGAAATATTGGGTTAACAAGAACAGCAACGCATCAAATGAGTCCGGTTGTTCTAACAATTTATGGAATGATGATGGCTCTAATCAAAATTATAACAGCTACAATCTCCAAGAATCTAAATGCAATGTCAATTGGCATCTCTTATCTCCTTGACTCGCATCTTTTCCCTGACAACCCTTGTATCATGTTCTTCTCCCTTTTCACTCTACTCTCAAGCAGCTCTCTTCACACTAGTGTTCTAATTCTTCTCTTACCCATTCTCTGACACCCCCTGTAACTTGTTCCTCTTTCTCATCACTCTTCTTTTCTGTAACCCTCGTGCGCACCAGTGACTCTACTGCCGTGCTTGGGGTGAAATGATAATAATGAAAAAATAAAAATAAAAAAAAGGTCGAAATATAGAGATACCAAAAAAAAAAAAATGTAGTTGATTTTTTTTCTTCTAATTTTTCTTCTTATTACTGGCAAAAAATAGACATTTTTTTCTCGTGCGTCACGTGACATTACTAGTTGTTTATACCAGAATTCTATATACGTATGTATGTTGTTAATAGGCATATCAATTAGTTAAAGTTAAATGCCATACGTGATACACGCTTCGGCGATGATGATTTTCTCGCTGTCAGTTAAGTGCTATACGTGATACACGCTTGGGCGATCATGTCTCGAAAGAGACATGACTGACTGGACAGAAGATTATCCCGCAGTAGGTTGCCATTGCTTTCTGCGGTAGACTGGTTGCCGACCAAGGCTATAGAACCCAGTCTGTCCTGCTATTTAACCCATAATTGGAAGGAATAGATGGATTAATAGTAATACCTTTCCCAACGGTATTTGCGCCTAAGTGAATACAATGGATTCAACTGGAATTCGAACTCGGCTCCTCGGTTTCTAATTCCGAGCCGATATCTACTGTACCACAAAAGGTCGCCATTACTTTCCAAACAAGTCTTTAGAACCCAATATAACCTACTATCCAACCAATAGATAGAGGGAGAAGAGATTAATAAATACCTTTCCAATGTGCCTTTGTGCGTAAGTAAATGCAACTGGAATTCGAACACGGCTCTCCGATTTCTTGTTCCGAGCCGATATCCACTGCACCATAAAGCACAAATAAAAGTGGGACCAAAAAGAAAGTTGCATGAATTCAGCAAGGGAGAGAAGTCATGAAGTAATTTTAGTGTTACTTCCCTTAGATAATACTTGAGGGTGGAATTTTCATATTATATAATTTCTATAGTTTCCATTATACATACCATATATATATATATATATATATATATATATATATATATATATATATATACTAGCAGTATAGCCCAGCGTTGCTCGGGTGTAATGAAAGCTTTAAAACTAATCCATGGCCCTGGAGCTCAGATTCTTTGGACGTTGGCACGAAAAGATTAAAAAGCAATAGTTGTTTCCAGTTAAAGCGAAACCGTAGACAAAGAAAAATGAATGGATGTAAGTCAAATTTTGATTTCCTTGCATCGATATCAAATCTTCTGCACTATTGTAAGAACTGCAACCTTGAAACTTCTGAATATCGTTTCTTATGTCTTTGTCTATAAGTGTATCAAATTTGATTAAAATCGGACCACTCTTTCTATAATCCGATTTTTTCGATTATCGATGTTCTATATTTATTGGGGGTACCTCGACACAAAACCTAGCTAAGAACACTCGCAGACGCTTACAGTAAAGCTGTTTAAATTTTCAAGAAAATCGGTTCAGCCGTTTCGGAGTCTAATAGTAATGGATACACACACACAGAGACACACACACACAGAGACAAAGTTCCATTTATAAATAAGTTTATATATATATATATATATATATATATATATATATATACCTAA
Source organism: Ascarosepion bandense (assembly GCA_037127315.1). Lineage (NCBI taxonomy): Eukaryota > Metazoa > Mollusca > Cephalopoda > Sepiida > Sepiidae > Ascarosepion > Ascarosepion bandense. The sequence goes on from JBBBDQ010000518.1 coordinate 1,290,768, forward strand.
CATAAATATATATGTTAGGTATATATATATATATATATGTATATATATCGAAAATAGAATATATAAAAAAAATTAAAAATTAAAATATTTATTTTAAAATCCATTATTCAATGAAAAGCTATTTATAAAAGCAATATTTTTTTACATCTGTTACTCTCACTCCACGTAAATTGATGAAATTTCAAGAAATTAAATTTTGTAACGAAATTTTGTAACGAAAATTTGTTTTATTTTGTAACGAAAATTTGTTTTATTATTTAAACGCAGGACTGAGAATTGTAAATCATGTTACTTTTTCAAACAGTTGACCTTTTTTCCAAAATTCTGCTCCCAATAGTAAAATAAAAAAAATAAATAAGTTTATGATATTATTTAATTAAATAAGCTTTTAATTACTTTTATAAATAATATAAATTAAGGACATTATTAACTGAAGAAAGATTTTATTTTCGTTGAATGCTGAAATTTAAAAATAAATGTTTTAATTTTTTATTTTTTAATTATGAATTTATAAAATTTCATATTTTAAAAAAATTCTACAAATCCTTATGGCGGTTAGGTTATTAAGTTATCAAGTAAAGACATATTTACTAATCGAAAATTGAAAAGTTTAATACAAATCATGGAGCCATCGTATTTTTAAAATAATTTATTTTGTGTGTGTATTTGATGTTATTTTTAGTATTGTATTTTCTGTGTTATATAAAATGGCATGTGTTTCACTGTTTCTTCCTCTTACAGGAAAAATTGGATATTTGTATTAATTCTGGTCAACCATACTTAGCTTATCTATATATATATATATATATATATATATATATATCCAAGTAAATAAAGAATGAAGAAAGTATTAACAACGTTCAAAACATTCATTTAAAACAGTGATCAATATTGAACTAGAGCAAAGAATATTTATTATAAGTTATAGTTTAGAACATGTACAAATTATAATTTACTACAGAAGTGTACATTTTGTTTCGACATTGAAAAAACAAAAATAATGTCTTATCATATAGTTAATAATGATATTACGAAATGTTATTTTTGCAAAAGAAGATTAAAAAATCTCACTTTCCCTTTATTTTTGGAAAATTGTCCAAAAATGCAGGGGAAGTGAGATTTTTTAATCTTTTTTTTTTTTTACATATTTTGTTTTTGTTTGAAAAAAACCTTTTTTTTTAAAAAAAATATTTCTTTTGTTTCCAAATTACGGGGAAAAAAATATTTACATTTTTTGTTGACCAAATGAATTTTTAAAACGTCGGAAAAAAAATTATATATAAAGGCTCATTTTTTTAAATTTTTTAGTCGCGTTTCTGTGATGTAATTCAGCAACCATCTTAGATTTCAGATGTTTTATGGCGCAAATGTAAACAATCGGCTCTATTGGCCAAAAAGTGCGAAAGGAAATATTGCTGAACTTAAACTCAAAATGTATGTGTCGACCTGGCTTCTCTGTATATGTATCCCTAGAAAGTTTGAATGGCGTAGCTTAAAAGAATGTAGGCGTGCATAGGGAACAGTCACACACAGACTCACAGATTACCTTTTATATATAGATATATATCGAAATGAATAAGGAACAAAGAAAATAGTTGCAACGCTGAAAACGTTAATTTAAAGCAGTGCTCAATATAAAAATAGAGCAATGAAGATTTATTATAAATTATACTTTGAAACATGTACAAACTACAGTCTACTACAAAACTGTATATTTTGTTTCGACATTGAAAGAACAAAGTCTCATTCTTCTTCTTCTTCTACGTAGGCAATCATGGCTTTCCACGTTTCCCTATCCATGGTGGCTCTGAGCACGCCTTCTCCTGTTACACCATGTAATCCTCGTTCTGTCATCCACCTGATTAGGTCATTCAAATATGTTATCCGTTGCTTTCCCCTGTTTCCTTTTCCCTCTATCTGGCCTGTTAGTATCAAGTTCTCCAGGCCCTCCTTCCTCATTGCATGTCCCAGGAACTTCAGCTGTCTCTTCCTGATGCTCAGTATTAATTTCCTTTTTGTTTCCATAATTTTCAAGACCTCATCATTGCTCACATGCTCGATCCATGAGATTCGCAGCATCCTTCTGTAGAACCACATTTCAGTTGCTTCAAGTTTTTCTTCATCTTTGATGGTATTGTCCAGCATTCACTGTCATATTGAAGGACAGACATCACGTAGCAATCCAGTACTCTCTTCCTAGTTTCAAGCGAAATTGTCCTGTTTCGTAATACCTTAGGTAGTTAATAATGATGGTAATAAACGCTATTATTGAAAAGAAAATTTATGAAAATTCACTTTTTTTATTATCGGAAAACTATTCGTATGAGGTAAAGAGGATAGAAAATATGAGAAAGCAAAAAGAGAAATCAAAAAAGAGGGAAAGAAAGAGGAATGCGAAAGACACAGAGGAAATACAAAACAGAGGAGAGCAGGGGCAAGAAAGGAGAAAAGTGAGAGAATTATGTGCATTTATGCATCAAATGTTCTTTAATGCAAATACCATTAAAAATGACAAATATTTTATGCTAATTAATTTTAATGGTCTTCTGTTAACAAACTGGAATGTGCGGGTGGCATAATTGATAGCGAATAGGAGAACCGAGTTCGAATTCTTGTTGTTACTTTCATTTTTGCTCAAATACTCTTGGGATATCCATCCATTCTCCCATCTATGAGTTGAAGAACAGAGCAGGCTGGATCCTATAGCTTTGGTTGGCAGCCAGTCTATCGTAGAAAGAAACGGCAATTGACTGCAGGCAAAAAATTCTACCTAGTCAATCAAGAATCGAAAGCGACATGATCGCCCAAATGTGTATTACGTTTGGCACGTAACCGACGTACTTTTCCTAATTATGAATAATCCTTCGCAAACAAGGATGAAATTTCGTCAAGAATTGTCCAAAGTTCATTTCGGAAGAAAAATTAATAGTAATATGGTCCAAGCTTTCGACTTTTTTAGTGAATACATGTACTGTATTTGCCGGCATACTGGACCCACCCTCACAATGAACCGCACCCAGATTTTGTCATGGAATATTTAGGAAAATAGAAATAGACACATCACAGCCAAAACTATCAAAATTATAACCTTACCTTTGTGATATTCTCATTAACATAAAGAATCACTTAGACCAGGGGTCGGTAACCTTTTGCAAACAATACATGTATTTTTATACAAGTCAAGGTCAATATATCTGTTCTACAATATATTTTATAATCTTGGAATTATTTCGAACTTTTGTTATTATCTTGGTTAATACAGGCGTTATAATAGACACAACGTTTCGACCAAATACTCTCTGGTCATCATCTGGTTCATAGATTGGCTGACGTGGATTATTTCGTTGATTATTGCGAAATAGTCAATATATTACCTATATTAACCAAGATGAGAACAAAAGTTTGAAATAATTCCAAGATTATTGAAAATGACTCATTTCAGAAATAACTACAAAATATTTTTTATATAGTAATATATACAAAAATATATAAAACACATTAATAGAACTAAGCTGTTTTTAAAAGTTTTTTTAAGGTTTTATTATTAATAGGAGCCTTGCCCTTACATGGTTTTAGCCAATTGTGCAATATCGACCCAAATTTTTCACAATTTTTTAAATGTTCAGGTGTTAGACAAATTCGTTGAGGACTTAACACTGCTTTAATATGAGAGAAAATTTGCTCACAGGAATAAGTTGAACCAAAAGCCGAAAGAAGAGCTGAAGCAATTTTCTTCAAACAGATCAAAGATCGCGGAAGGGATGTCCAACAGATGAGAATAGTAGCAGACTTTTCTAAGTTGTTATCTTCTAGAGACTTTCTTAGTTCAACAAATCCTGCCATTATAAATTGCTTGGCCTGCCACGTGTGGCACACGTGACACACGTGGCGTATGTTGCCGAGTCCTGATTTAGAGTATTAGCACAGATTATACTACTGGTACGTTTTTTAAAATAAAAGTTAGGAAAGGTTCAACTACTGTTCTTGGGAAAGAAGAATTTTAGTACATTTCATCATGCATTTATTGAAAATTGTTCTAGTTGTATTTCAGGGCGCAACATCTGCACATACATAATAGCTACGAAAGAATCTACTGGTACAAGTGAACACTGGTACATATGCTGATAGGTAAAAATACAGAAATATGGTACTTGCTGGTAAATGTATTCCCATAAAAGACATACAAGAAAAGCAAATTATTCTGATACTTGTATATCAAGAAAAGCACACAAAGCCAGCAGCGATATACGGGTCAAAGCAAATATTTCTGTAAAATCTGGTATCTCTACAAAACAAACCGCAAAATACTGTGCAATTTTATAAATTTACTGGATTAAATTTTCAGAGATATTTTGATTGTTATCTTATTTGTTTGCTTCCGGGAGACCTAATTTCAGAGCCACGCTCTGTGCATTCACTGATTCTTGGGGATTTCCGCTTTTTCCGTAATCTTCATGTCCCTCTCATACATGATGCAATTGTATTAGACACAGGGTAATTTTTTGGTGCTTGTTTTGTAAAAAAAAAAAAAAATCTGCATCTAATGTGTTGAGTTTTGATGATGCTCACTGCCAAGATTCGTTTTTTATACTGAGAACATCGGTCGTTTTGCTTTTTTGTTATAGCAACATTCCGGCCGATCCCTTTTACAGCCTTTTCCAGTTGTGCAAAATAATCTGAGTAGCGATTAAGTCTTAAGGAGAATATTATGTCATCAATCAAAAAGAAACAGTTGATATTTCATGGATATATCAGGAGGCAAAAAGGCATGGGGATTTTAACACTCACAGGAGATATTGAGCTAAGAGGAGCAAGGTAAACCGTGAGTAAAGCTTAAGGGAATGTCTGGTAGAACAAGGACACTAAAGAGGCAAAAGAAACAACAAAAGACACGAAGTTGTTTTCTGCTACGATCACCCACGCGCAGGATGGGTTTGGTGTATGAAAGAAGATCGATGTAACATCTTAAATTTTCAAACGATTTCAGTATTTATTCGCCTCTCGAAAAGAGCAAATCCCATGCAAGTCCGATTTAATACAAGGTGTTTATGCGCCCGTGTGGACAGAGACAATTTTTTTTTCCCCGGTTTGACCAGAAAGGCTTTTACGAAATGCTGCAATTTAGCTAGATATTTATAATGCCAAAAATGTGCCGATTTAAGAGAAGAATGTATTTAATTCGTGATGTTGGTGCATAAAATAAGACGGTCTCGTGCTACAAATGCAAAGGATGGCTATGTATCATTACGACGGGAGATCTTCTAAGTGTGGCAGTTTCCCAGATAGATTTATCACATTCCGAATTTTCTAATCAGCAGGTTCAAAAGTACAATATCTCGATAAAATTCTCCAAAGCGTTCATCGAATCATCAGCAGGATCCATTTTTAATGGAATGCCCAATTTAGATAAAAGATCGGGTGACATTGCAAACACAGAAAACAAAAACTGCATGTATAATGCATCCTCTTAGTTATAATAAAGACCGTTGTGTATATATATATATATATATATATATATATATATATATAGAGAGAGAGAGAGAGAGAGAGAGAGAGAAATATATATATTTTTCCCGCCTGTCAGACTCATGGAGAGGGGGACAATGGCGGGGCAGCGTAAGCTCAGTTCTCTTTACTATTGGTTATTTAGCTTTACTACCAGTTATGAAAGCTGTTGACGTTTTCGCTCTTTAACATTGGCTTATTATTTAATTTTTTTTTGCAATAATTATGTCGTCGAGTAGTGAAGAACACACACACACACACACACACACACACACACACAGAGACACACACGCATATATATATATATATAAATTATGTTTTAGAACATGTACATAATTTTTTTAAATATATGTTCTCGACAATCATATGTTTGTTTCAACGTTGGGTGTCCAACGTTTCTTCGGGAGGGAAAAGCAAAACTGAATTCGTCTGCTGCCTATATTTGGTTCATTGTTGTTGTGGGAGGTTGGTTGGGGTTATTGATAATGAAGGGAATGTGTCTTGTGTTGTCTGTTAGAGTTTTGAAGAGCCTGGTGTGTAAGTGCTAAATTGTTGATTAATGGTATTATCTGTTGGAGTGTACGTTTTTATCGGTCGGGTACATCTTTTGGTTAGAATTTCGCAGAGATTGGTATGTGAAGGGGTTTGATTACTTGGTCAGTTTTGTGTGTTTGCGTAGGTTTTTTTTGGGGGGGGGTGATTGGGAACTTATCTTGTTTGTTGACCTTAAGAAGTTTTAGGCGTCCTGCTTAGCCAGTGTTTGATTTATTTGTGTCTGTTGTTACCAGACAAATTTTATTTATTCTCTTTCATTTAGTGGCGAGGCTGTTTTCCCCATGGTTTCTTAGATAGACGTGATAGGGGTGGGATGTTTTTTCTTTTTAATTTTGATTTTTTCAGTACAGCATATTTTTGTATTTTATTTTTGTTTTTTTATATTTTTTTTATTTTTTATTTTAGAGGCATCGGGGTGTTTATTCAAGTATTATTGTATTTAAGCAAAGTTGTTTCTAAAAAATCTAAGCTTGTATTTTTTCAGAAGTAAATGCAAACTTCTATTTTGTCAGCTTTTTATAATGTTTCTAAATTTGTATATTTAATCTTAATTTTGAATTTAGAGGATCGATTTTTTTCTTTTAGTTTTTATAGATTATAGTTTGGAAGTCTGTTTATTTCATTTAATTGAAAATATCTAGTCAAATTTCCAGTATTTTTAGCATGATTGTAGGGTTAGATCTTTAATGTGCTTACAATTTATTTTTGTGTATGATATAATTATTATTAATCTTAATTTTGAATATAGGAAATTGATTCTTTTTTAATTTGGGAACTATTTTTTTTCCTTTGGAATATTAAACTTTGCTGTAGACTTTCGTAATTTGATCTATTTAAGTGTGGATTGTTTTGTATTTAGGCGAGGTTATTTATAAAAAATTTAAAATTGTATTTTTTAGAGGGCAAATGTAAATTTGTATTTTATCAGTTTTTTATAATTTATCTAAATTTGCTCGATTTGTTTTCCTTTAATTTTTAATTATTCCTAGATTATAGTTTGGAAGCCTGTTTATTTCTTTTAATTTTACATTTTATTTATTTAGATGTTGTTGTGGGTATTAGACCTTACTTTAAGGATTTATTAGATCAATTTTTCTGTAGCATTTTTAGTCTTTTATAATAAGAATATCTAATCAAACTCCTAGCATGATTGTAGGGTTAGGTCCCTAATGTGTTTGCAGTTTACTGTGGTTTCGTGCCTCTGGTTTAAAAGCTTGTTACTATTTATATATTTAAGGAGCTCTATTTTTTTCTTGAAGGCAAAGAAAACATGGTTCTTTTATAGATTTTGCTGTTCTTGCTTGTTTGAGGATTTTCCATTTAACCTTAGGTGTTTTATTTTCGTTTTTTAATTTCCAGAAGTCTTTGGAGAGAGACGTAATGTTTTGTTTTTCTTAATTATTGAAGGATGAGAGGTGATTGTAAAAGCGCTTTTTAAATACGTTCATGGTATTCCCAATATATATTTTTTCCTCTTTAGGATTTTCTATGGATGAGATCGAACACATATATATCAGAGATTTCGTCAGACATTTATTGGTCATATATATAAACGAAATTATAATTATACTCGTGTCGAAAACCTTCCTCGAAAACTTTCGACGGAAGTCAAAAATGGTTTAAAAAAAAGAAAAAGCTTAGTACATGAACGTCAGGCAAAAGTGTTCGGACCGAGATCAGCACGAAGCCCAAAGAAAAAAAAACCCTACACGAGTAATCATCTAACAGAAAGCGCTCAATACAGAGGTAAAGCAAAATAAATAGATAACACCTAATGAGCCAGACGAGCCTACCTAGGTTTCCCCTAAACGTATCGTCAGGGAAAGCCAGCTTTCCCTGATGGACCGTTTAGGTGAAACCGTGGTAGGTTCGTCTGGCTCATTACGTGTATATATATATATATATATATATATATATATATATATATATATATATGTGTGTGTATTAAACAAATATATATGTATTAAACAAATATATATATATTAAACAAATATATATATATGTGCGTATGTGTGTGTGTGTGTGTGTGTATGCGTGCATAAATCTCTCCTTCTCTCTCTTTCTTTTACTCTCTCTCTCTCTCTCTCTCTCTCTCTATATATATATATATATATATTCATGTTTCATTAAAATATCAGACAAGATGCAAATAATTTTTCATGTGATGTTATAAATATATAAAAAAAATTACCATAATACCTTGTTTGTTATTTTTAATGAATATTGCGTAAAAAATGTATATTAAGGTTTTATATATATTGCACCTCCATATGATACCGGTGCTCTGGAAATATATTTAGTGATATATTTTTAAAATGTAAAGTATCCGTAACAGTATCGGTTTTAACCTGGCATCTCGGCTTCAGTCACTTTCCCAACGCCTTAAAATTACTTCCCTCTGCCTTTTCTATAAATACGTCCATGTTAAGTGTTTGGAGGAACTCCCCGCTGTGTTAGCTTGACTTTATGAATTTAGGCGCAGTACAAGATTAGCCACAAGGTTTCATCAATTTACAGTTGAATTGGCAAGACGTAATCATAAGTTCTATGCTAACAATTACTTTTCTCGCACGTCTCGTTTGTGGAACTCCCTTCCGGATTTATGCTTTCCAGCCAACTTTGATTTCCATTATTTAACTGCCATGTTGATTCCTCTTCTACTATTTTCGGTATTTAATAATTTCTCTCTTTTTCCTTATTCTGTCACACTCGGTAACCCTACCCTTTCGTCTTAGTGGCTTTACTATCTTGCATACATGAAATTAACAAAAAATAATGTAGGAATTTATACGAAGATCTTAAAATCAGCAAACTAACCTACTAGCTACGTCCCACAATTTTCATACATACCTTCGCTTGTATAAAATTTCCCTAAAACTTTAAATAAAGTGACTGATCCAGCAATTCTTAACACACACATATAGTAATATTCTTATTATTACTACTTACTAACATAATATATATATATAGATAGCTATAGATATCTTAATAAGTAGCAATAATAAGAATATTACTTTATATATATATATATATATATATATATATATATATATATTTGTAGTAATATTCTTATCATTACTATTTAATAAGGTATATATATATATATATATATATATATATATATATATATGAAAACGGACATATACGCTAGATTTTCTTTGGACAAACAGAGGCCAAAAAGAAGCAGTGCCCGAGACGTGCTGCGTGCCACGTGTCAAAATGGGGACAACTATTTAAGTGATGTCAGCCGTTACAGAGAGCTGCATCTTGAGACGTGTGTGTTAGGCTTCCTGGCCACCTTCACTCTACGGCCAATTCCCCGAAAACGGAATAAAAATATTGAATATTTCTATTTAAAAATGAAATGTTGCAGTTCGTCATTTTAAAGTGAAAATATGGTTCATTTTATAACCGTGAAACTTTGGGTCCAATTTATATTCTGTTAATTTATCTTGTGAAAAGATAATCAACATTTGATTTGAACGTATTCTCGCCGAATGGGTTGCAGTTTATTTTCGTTGATGAAGAAGTATAACACGACCACTGGCTGCGTCCAGTCAACCTCCCTGACCTTTGGCCAATTCCGCCCACGCTGTATTGTTGATTACGGAGTAGCCAAAATAAGGCTGGTCTAGACATGCGAGGGATTGGTATATGATGAAAACCAGATTTAAAACTGCAACGACACGGTTTAGATTCATATATATTTATATATATCGAATAATTACAAGAATACAAGCAAGTCAAAATAAGTAACGAAAAAGAAATATCAGTTGGCTGGTATTTCGGTAGCATGATAATAATATTCGCATTATATTATTTCTACGGGACTATCGTTTATTTAACTTTCAATTGGTTGAATGTGCAATATTTCTCTCTCCGTCATTTTGTTTGTAGCAAAAGGCGAGTTTTCAGGCCGACCGTATTTCAAATCTCTTTCCAACCTCTTTTCCCAAGACACGGGAACCGACTGACTAATCTCGTTCTCTGATTTTGTTAAACAAGCACCCCAACCGGGGTGGGAAAGTGGGGTGTAAGGATCCCGTTCCCCTCACTGTATAACTTTTACCATTTAACCATTTCGACTTCCAATAGAAGCGGAGAAAACACACTCCCTCTATTTGTCTGCCTGCTCTTATCAACTGTTCTGGTAATCCAGTACACAGGAAATTGTCAAGGCCACATTTCGACTAGGAGTCACACATCGTCAAAACCCACTGATATATGTTTTGACTAGTATCACTTTGATAAATTCGCTTAAAAATAATTTTGTACTCAGTAACATCCGCACCTGGGTTTTTCCACTTGTTACTATTTCGGCTACTTTTCCCGACAAAAATAATTATATTCTCCAGTTTTAGAGAAATCTCTTATCTTGAAAAATCACTTAAAATTAATACCAGCCATCTGAAAATAGGGTTACAGAAGGAGTTATTCCTCGTCAGTTATGATTCAAGTATATATGCTCAGAAGAAGTATACAACACTGTTAGACAAAATTAAAAAATGCTAACCTTATCGTCAAATATAACAATTCTCCTGCAAGATCTAAACTACAGAGGACCAATATTATTACGAATTTACAACTGTGTTGTTGATCAAACCAAATTCGTAAATAATTACATCGGAACGCTACCTCTTGTTTGACCATAATTTAAACACGAACGGAGACCTACCAAACTCTATCAGTAACATGCTCGTTGATAATGCAAATATAATTCCATCATTCACGTACAAAAAAGGCTAAAAATCATTGAAGCATTATTAATGAAAAGTAAAACTTCTAGACTCAGTTACAAACACGACAAGAAAGTGCTTACCGTGTTCGGAATATAAAAGACACACATGACACTACACACATCCATAAACACTAAGCATATTCAGTTACACGTAAAGTAAAATTAATTCTTGAGAAAAGGTAAAAGTATAGCCGAAAGCGGTCGGAAAAACAAAACATTTGGACAATTTTTATATAATTTGTGTCCAGTAAAGAAAATCTTATAAGATCACATGAAAACTCATATAAAAACTTAACCATAATATCATATCTGTCGGTTTTAATGAAACCTGCGTATATATATATATATATATATATATATATATATATATATATATTGTAACTAAGTTGTTGAACTGGTAGGTTTATTGACCTTTTGTTCATGCATTTACTTTTATAAAGAGTGCTCGTTACAAAAGATACAGCGTTATACTGTAATGGTTGCTACAATGTTTTTAGAAATTCATAGTATCACTACACAAAAATTTTCATGTTTCGAAGCCAGCCCATCATGTTGCTGGCTTCATCCTCAAGTGATTTTTAGAAATGAGAATTATCTAGTTGAAAAGCCAGTTTATTTGTGTTGGATTTGTTTTTTTTTTTTGTGGGGGGTGTTAGAGGGGTTGGTCTGTATTTTGAGTTCTGTTGACCTTTTTAAGGTTTTAGGGTTAAGTGTTTGTTTGTGGCTGAGTTCAGGATAGGTTAATCTATTAATCTTGTGAGGGCTGCTGCTGCTACCGCCTTGCGTGTTGTTATTTGGTTTAGGGGTTGGTAGGTGTTGTTTTGTTTTGGGGTTGGTTTCTTCTTAATTTAATTTATGTTATTTTGTATTGGGGTGTGTGTTTTTTTTGTTTTTTATTTTTTTGTTTTTTATAAGATATATTTTTATAAAATATA
>JBBBDQ010000518.1:1307500-1357500 GCA_037127315.1 Ascarosepion bandense
CATTCATTTCAGGGTTCTTGACAGTCTCCAAAAGAGAAAGTGTAACGTGATCGGTCACGACTTGGCAGCTCGACTCCAGCCACTTTCTCACCAGCGAGATGTGACTTCCCTCTGTCTTTTCTACAAATATTTTCATGGCTTCTGCTCCGATGAGCTTAGCTCACTGATGCCCCCCCTCCACAAGAATTTACTCGAGCAACCAGACTGGCAACAAGGTTCCACCCTTTTACAGTTAAATCAAATAAATCCAACCGCTACTTCTACTCCATAAGCTTCCTTTCTCGCACTTCCCGCCTATGGAACTCCCTTCCGTATACTTGCTTCCCTGATGGCTACAATCTCCAAGAATTTAAATGCAACGTCAATTCCCATCTCTTGTCCACTTGACTCCAGTCCTTCTCTCGTCCTTTCCCCATCACATCGTGTATCTTGCACCAGTGACGGTACTGCCTTGTTTGGGGTGAAACGATTAAAAAAAGAAAAGCAAGATTGAAATTCAGTGTCTCATTTAGCCGAAGTGTAAACAACTTTGTTTTTCATAGCTCTAAGCATGTCAGATTTCGTGCCAAAGAATGTGTATTTGCAAAGAATTTTACTGCACTATGTTATTTTTTTAAAAATTGCAGTTGAATTACGCAGAATTATTGTTGAAATTTACGGTGATCATGTTCTGTCGGAAACAATGTGCAGAGATTGGTTGAGATGCTTCAAAAATAATAATTTTAATGTTGAAGATTAAGAACGATCTGGCGCACAAAAAAAAAAAGAAAACGTTTGAAGACAACGAATTGGAGGCAATGAGATTCATGTCTGGCACAAGCTGAACGTACAGAATCATTAGAAGTTTATCCCACAACAGTTTCGAAACGTGTGAAAGCATTGGGAATGATTCAAAAGCATTGACATTGGGCGCAGTATGAGTTGAAGCCGAAACGTCGAACGGCGTTTTGTCACGTGTGAACAGCTGCTTTAACAGCAGAAAAAGAAAAGTATTTTTGTATCGCAACGTGACCAGCGATGAAAAGTGCTTACACTACGATAACCCTAAGCGTAGATGATGACAAGGCAAGCCCGGCTATGCAATAACATCGGCAACATGGTTCAAATCTTCTGCTCTACATTTGGTGGGATCAGCTAGGTGTAGTTTATTACGAGCTGCTCAACCCGGCCGAAACTATAACAGAAGGCCACTAGTTGATGCGTTTAAGCTGAGCACTGAAGAAAAAACAGCCGCTATTCGAACAGAGACATGACAAAGTGATTTTCCAACAAGGCAATGCTAGACCACATGGTCCAAAACGGATGAAAACCTACTTGGGTACGCTTAAATGGGAAGTCCTACCTTACCACCATATTTACCAGACATTGCCTTGTCCGATTATTACTTTTTCCGATCGATGGTTCATGGCCTGGCTGAACAGTACTTTCATTCTTAAGAAGATGCAAAAAACTTGGTCAACTCCTGGTCAGTCTCAAAAGACGTGTCGTTTTTTCAACATAAAATTCAAATACTGCCAGAAAGCTGGGAAAAGTAGTGGCTAGTGATTGACGTGTTTCTTATTAACTTTTGTAAATAAAACATTAATTTTCATCAAAAATCAAAGAGAATTTATTCAAGGTCCTTATATATATATATATATATATACAAGTGAAGAACAGGTAGAAAAAAGTGTCTTTAACCTAACATGTTTCACTTTGATAAACTTCTTCAGAGATTATTTTAAAGACAAATGATTTAAATATTTTTTTAAAATTAAAAAAAAGCCAAAGTGATAGTATGTTGATTGATGTTTGATTTCATTGGTCAGATACGTGTCACGTGTAAGAAAGAAAGTAATAGATGAGCATTTTAAAATGTAGAAAAACCTTATGTCTGTTTATGTGCCACGTGTAATAAAAGGAATAGATGTTTATTTTAAATGTAAGTGCATGCATGCGAAAAAATGCATGTGTCAATCGGATTAAACTATAGACAAATTAAATGTGTTTATATGTCGGTAACGTTAGTATGTGTGAATGACAAAACAAAATACATTTCCGTTCAAAATTGTAGCGAAATGCTGTATACAAGTATCAAGCGATGGATGATTTTCTTTTTTTTTTTTTTTAAATAAAATATGTGTATAAGAGAATCATATATGAATATGTGTGTTCATGAATCGGTAAAGTTAGTATGTGTGTGAATGATAAAACAAAATAGGTTTCCGTTTTATTATTCTAGCGAAATAATGTATACAAGTATTAAGAGAACTTTTTATAAATATTTTTTTGCAAATAAGTTGTTAATGGTTAAAATCTTTAAAAGAAATAATGAATAAAGTTCTGTCAAGAAAATATTCCTAGGGGAAAACCGTCATTTAGATCTGACATATCTTAGACTGCATGATAACGTAAGAATTCCGATCGGAAGTAAAGAGATATATCGAATAATAATAGGAAACCGAGCATTTACGCAAATACGAGTAGCCATTAAAAATAATGTTTAACAAATAAATTAAAAATATGTCGGATTTAATACATTTCGTAATATTTCGTCAAAATTGTCTTTATTTACGTTAGTGCACAAAACAGAGTAGATATGGATATTTTTAAAAAATCGGTAAAATGTTTATTCAAAAGTATTATGCAGGTTTTGTTTTGAAGTCATGTGTGTTGGAGCGGTCTAAGTCACGTCAGATCTAATGAGAATTTCCTCTAGGTGACGCAGGTTTGAATCCTTTCTAACAAGATTTCTTGATTAATCTGGCCAATAGATGTAAATAAATATACTGTTTAATAATAATAAAAAAATAAAACAGACCATTTACTCAAATATGAGTATCCATTAAAAATAATATTTTAACAAATAAATTAAAAATATGTTAGACTTAAATCCATTTCATAATGGATTACATGAACATTTTGTAAATGAATTGTCTTTGTTTACATTAGGATATGAAACAGATATGAATATTTCAAAAACTCGAGAAAGATGTGCGTATAAAAGAAGTATTTGTGCTTTGTCTGATTGGGAGGTCTTACATGGTTGAGCAGTTAAGACACATCAGACCTAATGACAGTTTCCCCTAGTGGATACAAGTTTGAATCCTGCCAAAGAATGCATATTTTGCTAATGAGATTTCTCAATTATTCAAACTAGTAGATGTAAATAAATATACTGTTTAATAATAATAAAAAATAAACAGGGCATCTATTCAAATATGAGTATTCATTAAGAATAATGATTAAACAACTATTACAATATATATATATATATATATATATATATTGTAATAGTTGTTACAATGGTTTATAAAAGCATAAAGTCACTAAACAAAAATTTTCATGTTTTGGAGCAGAACCGCTCATTTTCGGGTGGTATGTTGAACTGAAAATAAATAGTGAAAACGCTTAATTTTTGATAATGTGAGATGTATTCATGGTTATTTCGGGGATTAGGGAGTGGTGGTTGTAGGGAATGGAATTTGGTGTGTCTGAACTAGTCAATCAGCAGTTTGTAACCATAGAGATACACATTTGGGTTATATATATATATATATATATATATATATATATATATATATAGAGAGAGAGAGAGAGAGAGAGAGAGTCAGTCAATTATTTGCTATACATGATGCAGATGTGGGCAAACATTTCTCTTTCAATCCATGACTGACTAAACAGAAGATTTTCTTGCAATAGATGGCAATTTCTTTCTGCGAAAGTCTGGTTGCCAACCAAGGCTATAGAACTAATTCAGTCCTACTATTTAATCCATAGCTTGAAGGAGAAGAGATTGATTCATACCTTTCCTAAGAGTATTTGCGCATAAGTGAATGCAATAAATTCGACTAGAATTCAAATTTGGTTTTTGATTTCTCATTCAGAGCCAAAAGAAGAATTTTTATATTTGTTCCTCAATGTATAATTATTTGTAGCATAAACTTTAGCTCTGTTCAAGCACTATTTTATTATTACTATGAAACTACCAGTAACCACAGTGCACAATATATATATATATATATATATATATATATATATATATATATATATATATATATATATATATATATATATATATATATATATATATATATATATATATATATATAGTGCACTGTGGTTACTGGTAGTTTCATAGTAATAATAAAATAGTGCTTGAACAGAGCTAAAGTTTATGCTACAAATAATTATATATATATATATATATATATATATATATATATATAACTAGAGTTTAGTAGAAAAAAATCTTGAACAAAATTCATCACTTGAACCAAAATAACACTCAGACAGCAGATAAAATATTTCTAATATTGTTGTTCATTTTTTGAAAAAAAACAAACTATATCTTATATAATATTTCTCGCCATGGAAATCTTGTTCTAGATACATTAACTTGTAAATGTCTACAATAGAGTAATATTAACAAGCTAGTCTCCTGTTTAATAATCATGAAAAAACTCAGCTTCTACTCAAATATGAGTATCCATTAAAAATGTATATGTTGATTTAACGACTACAACAGTATCAAAACATGTTACACTTCATTTTTCGGCTACAGATTCTATTGCATATCTAAAACAAATTCCTGTTCACCTTTACAATGTAGGAAAATACTTGTGGACAACATCAACAAAAACTTTAAATTTTCGAGGCCCACTTTATCAAAATAAACTAACCAGCACACGAAAAAATTGTTACAAGTGTAGCAGCAAAATTAACAACAATGCATTTTTAAAGCAAAATTAAAAACAATGCATTTTTAAAGTAAAATAACCAGGAATACATTTTATAGCAAAATGACAAACAATACACTTTATCTATAGTTGAAACCATAAAAGTGTGTTGAAAATATTTACATTTTGGCACTAAATAGCACATAGAAGTTGATATGCTGGTAAAAAAAAAACAACCAAAAAATAAATGTGATGCTAGGACTCTCTTCCAACCAATGAGAATCACTGGCAGAAGCCTATGAAAAAGAGAAGCAATTGATTGCCCATCTTTTTTCTCTTCCCCAATTTCCATAACAAGACTTTTCCTTTCTTAGTGTAGAGTCAACATTAGTGGACATCACATGACAACAAGTATTTAATGCGATTTTGAATTTCCTTTACATTGAAACGCTTGTTTCGCAAAAAAATTCCATAGGATTGGAATAAAGATTTTATGGCGGTTACAATATGTTTGTCTTTGTCATTTAGACCTGAAGACGATATTGGAAAATATCGAAAGTACTTAAGTTGGAAAAAAGTCCGGTGCCTTCTTTGATCAAGTAACTGATTAACATAAAAAAAAACTGATTAAGATAAAGAAACTGATTAGAGAATTTTTTAAATCGATATCACTTCAGGCGATGCAGTAAAGCTACTAAAATGTGAGGGACGTGGAAGAATTAGAAACAGGAACATTAAGAATGAACAGAAATAGAAAAGAGAACTAAGAGGACAGTAGATAACATTGCATTTAAATTTTTGTAGATTTAAGTTGGCTGGAAAGCATGGAGCCGGATGAGATTTCCACAAGCCAGAAGTGCGAGAAAAGAAAACATTATCATAGAACTTACGGCTACATCTAGCCAGCTCAACTGTAGTTTGATGAGCTCTCTATGTCAGTTTAGCATTGTGCTTAAATTCATAAAGTCTAGTTAACAAGATGTGCGTTGTGGTGCATTGGATATCGACTCGGAACGAGAAATCGGGGAGCCGAGTTCGAATTCCAGCTGAATTCATTGGATTCACTTACGCGCAAATACCCTTGGGAAAGGTATTAATCTGTCTCTTCCTTCCAGTTATGGGTTAAATAACAGGACAGATTGGGTTCTATAGCCTTGGTCGGCAACCAGTCTACTGCAGAAAGTAATGGCAACCTACTGCAGGATAATCTTCTGCCAAGTCAGTCATGTTTCTTTCGAGGCATGATCGCCCAAGCGTGTATCACGTATGGCACTTAACTGACTGACTAGTTACCAAAGCGTAGAGCTCATCCGAACAATTGCCATAAAAGTATTTATAGAAAAGGGAAGAAAATTTAATGTGATGGGAAGGTGACTAAAGCTGGGATGCCAGGTATGCTTAGTTTCGCAGAGTCTTGCACAGGGAATCAAAACTGTAGTAAGTTTGAACTTAAAATGATTTGCATGACTCACCTTTAAACCTTTTGGTCATACCATCTGTCTGGTTTTGTCAACTCAATGTTTAATAGGTTTCTCTCGCAGTTCTGTTAACTAGTGACATGGGTTTTTCCCCATTGTGGTATGTTACTGTTTCAGTCTTGTGCCAAACTATGCTAATGTTGATAAATAAGTTCGTAATAGTGTTTAACCCTCTAGGGCCATTCGTATCATATTTGATACAGTATGAAAACAAGCCTTGAAACAAATATTTTCCTGAAAAATTTTTTAAGAGAAATATTTTATAAATTTCAAATGAAAGCAGTACTGACTGCTCAGTCAATGAATACCAAATGTTTCCTTATAGGGAAATACCAACTGTTTACTTATAGGGAAATACTGTATCAAATATGATACGAATGGCCCTAGAGGGTTAAGCGAGAATTTCGATAAAAAACTGTTAGTATAGAACCTACGGTATGTCTAGCCAATTCAACTGTAAATTGATGAGACCTTGTTGACAATCTCGTAATGCACTTAAGTTCATAAAGTCTAGATACCATAGTGAAGAGCTCATCCGAACAATTACCATGAAAGTATTTATAGAAAAGGCATAGAAAGCTACATTTCAGCGGTGAGAAAGTGACTGAAGTCAAGATGTCAGGTCTGCTTAATTAGTTTAACAGAATCTTACACAAGGCATCAAAACTGTAGCTTGTTTAAACTTAGAATGATTTACATTACTCATCTTTAAACATTTTGGTCGTACCTTTCTATAGATCAACTCATTTGTTGGGTTTTGTCAGCGCAATGTTTAATAGGTTCCTCTCGCAGTTCTGTTAACTAGTGACATGAGTTTGTCCTTTTCATGGTACTCCACTCTTGCTGCCTTGTGCCAATATTGACATTGCATTTAAATTTTTGAGGATCAAAGTTAGCCTAAAAGCAAGAAACCGGAAGAGAATTTTACAAGTGAGAAGTACGATAAAAGAAAAGTGTTAGCATAAAGCTTTTGGACACATCTTGCTAATTCAACTGTAAATTGATGATACCTCATTGCTAGTCTAGTATTGCACTTAAATTCATAAATTCTAGATGCCATAGTGAAGAGCTCATCCGAACAAATACCATGAAAGTATTTATAGAAAAGGCATAGAAAAGCTACATTATACCGGTGAGAAAGTGACTGAAGTTAAGATGTCAGATATGCTTAATTAGTTTAACAGAATCTTACACAAAGCATCAAAACTGTATCAAGATTTAACTTAAAATGATTTGCATTACTCATCTTTAAACATTTTGGTCGTACCTTTCTATAGATCAGCCCATCTGCTGGGTTTTGTCAGCGCAATGTTTAATAGGTTCCTCTCGCATTCCTGTAAGTAGTAAGTGCTATTGTTGTTAAATAATTGTTCAGTTCGGATATCGTAATAGTGTTTAAGCGAGAATCGCGAAAACAAATGTTAGTATAGAACCTACGGTACATCTAGCCGATTCAACTGTAACTTAAAAATTGCCTCGAACAACACAATGAACCGACTTTCTTTGCAATTGATATAACAATGGTTTCAAGCTGAGAACGTTCGTCCGAGAAGGCGCAACACATCACTTTCCTGCAGGTCAGCATCAGCCTATGCTGATGGAAGGCAGAGAAGGGTCACTCAGTTGATTAATGGGAAGAGTGTTAGTTTTTGCATCGTTAAAAATTACACGTCATATTTTGTCCCAATTAACATCCGTTTTGTGGTCACTTTAGACATCAGCTGTCATTTAAACCCTGTCGGGCTGGCCAGCCTTACTATTTAGTCAGGAATATATGGTTTTGTCGTCAGCGTAGATGTCGATTTGAGAGCTGATGTCATCAGGAAGGTTGTTAATGATAATTAAAAACAGAGTAGGACCAAAGATGGAGCCCTGGGAGATAACAGCATTAGTATAAAAGGATCTAGACGAGTGGCTGTTCAGGATAACTTTCATTTCACAATTTGATAGGAACATGATCAGCTCAGAATAATACCACAGTCTAAACGATGTCAAATCATTCATCCTGAAAATATTTATAAAAAAGGTACAACAAGGCAACCTTATGGCAGTAGGTAAGTAACTGATGCCAAGCTGCCAGATCAGGACCAATAATACTACTGATTCTTCTCAAGGCAATGAACCACATGTGGCAGAAATATTCTAAGCATAGACAAATGGTAGACATAGATATGTCAGATAGATTCTGGAGAGAAAAATTGTCTAGCCCAACACAGTGACCTGACTTTCAAAGAAGCTGACCTTGGATTCAATGTAGAGAACGTTAGCCCGAGAAGGTGCAATAAGTCACTTTCTTGGAGGTTAGCATCAGCTATGCTGATGGAAGGAAAAGAAGAGTCTCACAGATGATTAATGAAGAGACGTTTAGTTTTGAATGCATTAAAATTAAGAAGCTATGTTTTACCCCAGTTAACACGATTTTGAGGTTATTTTAGACAACAGCTCCTGTTCTGACCTTGTCGGACTGATCAGTCTTACTGTATTTACTAGCCTTCCCACGCAAGGCCGGATGTGACACATGGTCATTTTAATGTGGGTATTCCCGGCCATATAGCCGGGCCAAAAATATGTCTGTCTATTTTTACCGAGTCGTGGTTCTACCCTTCGGCGGAACCACGACTGGGTTTGTGCTCTCTGCTCGGAAGCAGAGAGCGCCCCCTGACCGAAGGCAGAGAACTGACAGTGTAAAGGCAGTTACAGCGAGGCAACTACAACTGTTGAAGCAAGAATAATTGTTTGTGTCATCAGCCTAAATGTTAAGTTGAGAGCTGATGGGAACAGGAAGGTCGTTAATGAAAATTTTAAATAGCGTATGACCAAAACATGGAACCCAGGGGTAACTTACGTTATAACGAGAGGATCTATACGTTCAGGAAAATTTTCATTTCACGATTTGATAGGAAAGACTGGATCAGCGAAAAAACGTGTACAGAGACACAGTATACCAGACCCTGACAAAGGCTTTCGAGATACCCAGTTCTAAAACCCGGGTTTCACCGTTTTTACTAAGATCACGATAGACTCTTTCTGAAATTATCACCAGTACAACGCAACTGTTACCATATCCAGACAACTAAGGGGGTAATTAATCAATAGAAAGCCAGGTCATTATGAATTGGAGGAATTAGATTACAAGGGTAAGATGAGTAGAAAATTGAAATGACATGAAAACCCAGACCCTTTCGGTGTCAGTAATGAAAGATTTGGATGTATACATATGTATATTAGCATGTCTGCAGAGCTATCGTCTGTATTCATGAAACATTTACAGGATTTTCTGTAACTTATTATCACTTACAGTGGTGAAAAGACGGGAATATGTTAAAAATATAATCTACGTCAAACTTAGTAAGTGATCTATCCGTTAACCGAAACAGATTAATTATCAGAAGATGGCAACATCAATAAATTTATACCATAAGGTAGATTATAGATTAAATAATTTAGTTATATTATATTAGGAAAAATTATCTATACTTTAGGGTATATATTAGACGATGATGGCAGATTGCAGTTACGTTGTTACGTTTGTTCAGCAAGTTTAATTTTGGAAATGGAATAATTTGCAATTTTTCCTATAAACATAGAAAACATGGTTCTGATTTTTTAAAATATTTTTCATTTTATAGTAGGGGTTTTATTGACTTCTTTAAATTGCCAATAATATGTTGAAAATGATGTGCTAGTGCGGTAAGTCTTATTATTAAAACAGAAGATGTGCTAGTAATAATGGGTTTTAAATGGGTTCTTGGTACAACCGATACAAAAAAATTTTACTACAGGATTTTTATGGTAGTAATAGAACATAGGTAGACTACAGAGTCGGACTGTTCTTTTGTAATGGACATTCAATCAGTTTTCGACAATTGCAAGTACTGTCATTGCAATCATTAATTTTTTTTAGGATGTTGTTAATTGCTTAGTTTGTTATATTGATTTAAAATTCTATTTTTATGTTTTCTGATGATCTTCTCAAGCTTATCTATACAGATATAACTCACTTTAAGAGTATTTCTGTGAAATATTTTGCCAAAGGAATTAGTTTTAGTGAAATGTTTCTCATCTAATTTGAGGAATTTATACCCTATCTTAACTTATTATTTGGTTAAATGGGGTGAACACCAAATGATTTTGTTTGTATTCTGTTATACACTATAAACATATCACTCTCTTATACCGTAGCCAGATGCACTCCAACTACCAACTAGATGAAAACATCCTAAAAAACTCATAAATACTAATATTTCTCAGACAGACTCTAACAAAAGAATTAAGTTTATTATATATTACACTAAATCCACTACATCTAATTCATTCGTCCGCAACGACTATTCCCCCACTGTTAGTGATTTGCAAAAAACCAATGTAGTATATAAATTCATATGTCCATTTAGAGAATGTATCTCTAACAACCTCAATAATATCTACATTGGCCACACTACAAATTCGCTCTCACGGCGTCTGACGTTGCACTTAAATGAAAATTCAAATATATTCCGTCATCTAAAACAACACGGTTATCAACGCACACTTCTGAGAAAAACGCTTGTTGATAACACGTACATACTCAAACAAGAAAATAATAAACAGAAACTAAAAATCCTCGAAGCAATCTACATTAAACAATTTAAACCTGGTTTGAATACAATCAATTTTGATATTTCCAATAACGTACTCAAATGCCTGTAATCAGATCAGGGACCACAACGCCACTATTTTGTCACTGTCTTCGGCCATCCGCCACGGTAGGGATGGACTTATATTTTCAATTTAATTCCCTTTATTGTTAATAGCTTAAATGTTCTATGTTTACTGTGTGTTAATATTTACTCTTTGATAATGGTTTATGTGAGCCGAAAGCTTAGACCCGATAAAAAATCAACAATTACTGTTATTTTTTGTTGTCTTTCAACGATATCACCATCAAGTATATCAGGCGGTATGAACGGATCCTACACAAAATTAATAGACAAAACTTGTCTATATTATTGAAACCTGCATGAAACCTGCATTAATATATATATATATATATATGTGTGTGTGTGTGTGTGTGTGTGTGTGTGTGTGTGTATATATATATATATATATATATATATATCGAAATGGCCATTCAACATCTTTGAATTAATCCTTTTTTAACACACACACACACATATATATATATATATATATATATATATATATATAAAGAGGTTCTTTTTTCTGCCACACCAAGACAAAATTGATTTAAGTATAAGGATCATGCTTCCCTTTATTGTTAAAATAGATACAAAAGCATCCCGTTTAAAAAAAGAAGGGAATTTAAGGCGTCTTTCGGTTGACACGTCGTCGACAATATAAAACAAAGAAGTTGATAAGAAAAATCATTATCACCGACTGATATTAAAAACTAAAAAATGGACAAAAAAACCTTATGAGTACTAAATATCATATGGGTTAAGCAGTAATCTCCACGAATAAGGACAACCTGAATTTAATCTCCCTTTGTCTACACAGGGTAGTACGTTGCATATTAATAATAACATACTACAAGATGTCTTAATTGAGTCTTGTTCTAGCCCTGCGCATGACAGAAAAGAAATAGGAAGAATAATTCATTCTGCACTCGACAGAATTTAAAAGGTGTTTGACAATCGCTGACTTCTGAGTCTGCGAACACCCGGATGCAATCGACTCGTGCCTACGCACTTTAACCAGAACATGGTGGGCGATCCTCACCTTCAACCGTTGCCTACATAGTCGATCTCACACCAACACTTATATTGGTACACAATTAAATTTTGTTGAATGGTAGGCAAGACACCCTTACGTCGAGAGGGAAAGGTCTTTTTTTACTGAAAATATTTCTAACAGTAACAGCATTAAAACACCGTTTCATTTAATTATTAATTCTGTATGCAAATGTTTGACTCTCGGGACCAATCCACGGAAGTCTCAAATACACAGGACAATTAGGAGGACCAAATCTCTTAGACTCATTAAACTTATTAATTTTCTGTTTAATGATAGTCGTTAAAACGTATTCGGGGTAAAAATTAATTATCAGAAGTTGTTTAATCTTTCTCATCTCGGCATCTAGTTTAGAATCAGAGCACACCATCAATGCACAATGAGTAAGGGTCCTAGTAAGGTTAACCTTCCTGGATCTAGGAGCAAACGAATCCCAGGTTAAGTATAACCCAGAAAACGTGTGTTTACGATAAATACTGGTGTGACAACATACAGTTGTTCTTTCAACCAGTACATCCAGGAAGGGAAACTCCTTAATCTCCATTGTATATTTTAAAGAGGGATGGAGATTATTAAGCAGGAAGAAAAATTCTCCCGCTTTACTTAAAGATGAAAATGAAGTAAAGGTATCATCAATATAGCAGATGTAACAATAGGGCTTATTTATCCCATCAAATAAATTATTCTCATAGTAGCCAACAAAAATATTAGTCAATAAAGGACCCAAAGAACTACTCATCGCTACCCCGTCAATCTGCTGATACATATTATCATCAAAGCTGAAGGAGACAGACATCGTAGTCATCTCCATCAACTCAATAAAGACATTCTCGGGGAAAGACAAAGGTTTTACAGGGCCACGTTACAAAAAGTCTGCAAAGATTTCTATTGTTTCTTCTTGTGGAACATTAGTAAACGATGCAAAAATATTAGTGTCAGAATTTGGCTTCAGTTTGCGTATAAAATCAGCAAACTGAAGCGAATCAGGCACACAGTATTCAGAGTAAAACTCAAAACAGGTTCAAGAACTTCATTGAGCCACTTAGCAAGGTTATATTAGGCAGAAGCCTACATAGAAAAATCGGCCTTAGTGGAACATCAGTCTTATGTATTATCGGCAACCCATACATCCGTAGACGTTGGGTGCCCACAGGATGGATATTATCGCAAACCTCTTTCAATAGAAATTTACTTTTATGATGTTCTAAAAGTTTCTTTTGTATCTGAATTTCGGTTTTTACCGTATCATCACAAGTAATATCTCCAATTTTCCGAAACTTACTGCTATCGTTTAAAATAGCATTTTATTCACGTAATCGGAATAGTTTATCATTACAACACCCGCACCTTTGTCAGGCTTAATAATATAAACATCCGTTTTTCTTTTCAATTGATTAGCCACTTGAAAATGTTCCCTCTGCCAAGTGAAACCACGAGAATTAATACAGGTATTGACAAAGCTGTGTCCTAAGTCTCTCAGTCGTGCCATATATATATATATATATATATATATATATATATATATAGTCATCCGCAGACAGATCTGTTTCGCTGTATCACAGCTCATCAGTACGGTTAGACTCCGATTGCTTTTTGCCCCCAAGTGTCCCGACGACGACGTAGCACCCGCAGGCGCGAGTCGCACGGACAGCCGTGGTCGGGTGTCGGCGTATTTCGCACAAAGTGGAGAAAATTCGAATAAATTCCGACTGCAGATTGCAGCTGAAGTGTTGCATTGTAGTTTTCTTCACCTCGCCTATTCAATGGCACGTTCGCCTTTTGATTTTGAGTCACCATGGCCGATTTGTCAAGAAGGTAACTTCTTAATGTTATCGGTACCTTTGGAAAGTACCTGATAGCCGTGTAAGTGAAATTGGGTCGACGGAACTATCGATGTTTGAGCTAGTCGCAAGTTATCGTTTTTTTGAGCGTACAGTCCTATTTCAGACTGTTGATCCACTCAGCATAGTTGCAAACTAAACGACAGGTGGGGCTCTGCGGGTGTTGGACAAACACAAATCTGCCTGGACAATTGTTTACAATCGGGATCGGCAAGACGCCCTAGCAGACAGGCATATTCGTTCCGAGCCGATATCCCCTGTACCACAACGCACATCCTTAAGACTTACGATCTTCCGTTAGCTCACCTTGGCACCAAGCCAATACTTTTGCTTAGCTTTTATCATGTTTTCTTATATGTATACAATTATTCAGTCAGTTAAGTGCCATACGTGATACACGCTTGAGCGATCATGTCTAGAAAGAGACATGACTGACGGGGCAGAAGATTATCTCGCAGTAGGTTGCTATTGCTTTCTGAGGTAGACTGATTGCCAACCAAGGCTATAGAACCCAACCTGTCCTGTTATTTAACCCAAAGCTGGAGGGTAAGAGATGGGTTAATACCTTTCCTAGGAGTATTTGTGAGTCGTGTCTTGATTTTATTTTTATTTTATTTTTGTGGTTGCCATTATTTAAAAAAATCTTTGCAAAGATGGGCAGAAATTCTTCCTCACTTCTGATAGGGCTTTGCATATATACTTCCCAACTTTGTTTTACTCGTATATAAACAATTTGATAATTTATACTGTTGTTACGATCTTCCGTTAACTCACCTTTTATCTTTGAATTCGTTTCATTAAATTCATGGCTCCATATCAGAGCTTTCTATTCACGCTTTTACTTTATGATAACAATTGCAAGAATATCACTGAAGGAGAATGAATTGGTTTTGTAGAGAATGGAAACGAAAATGAAATTTAAACATGACATCAGGAAGAGGGTGTTGAAGTTTCTGGGACACACAATCATGAATGAGAGCTTAGAAAATCTGACACTGACAGGGCAGATAGAGGGAAAGAAAGACAGGAATAACGAACGCGTGACATACTTGATAGGCTTAAACAAATAGATTGCAGAACAGGTTTGTGAGAAATAACAGGACAACATTCCTTAAAAGGGAAACTATTGATTAGTTTACGTTTAATCACGGAATCTCTCTCGAATATAAATTGTTCTTCTTTTCCCATATCTAATTAGTTGCAAACAGCCTGGTTTACTAATGGTCATTTTTATATATTTCATCCCTCAATCATAAAATACCGTTACTAACAGGACGATAATATACAGTAATAGTGCGTTCCATTGCTGTGAACGAAATTATAACTCGAGGTTTACGTTTTCTCAGCTTAGCTTGCATGGATACAACTTGATTTCATTGATATAAAATTATCCTTTGAATAGGCAATTTATTATGAAGTTATGCCAGTAATATAAAGTAGAAATGGTTTTATTATTTTTATTATCAGTTTATTTGATAATGTGAATCTTTTCTGTACATTATTAGTTATCGCACCGAGGCCGTGGTTAGCCTACCGAGAAACATAACTCAGAATTTAAATTTTGTTTTTATTTTTAGAATTTTAATATGATACTAGCTTCAATTTTTAAGGATAATTTTTGGGATTTAAAGATATTGTTATACGCGGAAATATACGGTAGTTTACTCGTATGCTAAAACGAGAGATGTTTACTCACCGGCATTGAGTATTATTTTCTTAAGAGCAACCAGTGTCAGGAAGGGGTGGAGGGCCATGATTACCTACGTCTTGAAGGGAGAGGGCATATAAAACAAGTAGCTAAAGCAATTATCTCAACATTCTTTCATTCAAGCTCCTTATACGGGAATACTGATATTTGGTTTTGTTGTTTCGTAATCATTTTTGAGATACTTGCAATAATTGGTTCAAAATGCACAATTCCAGATCGATATCGGAATCAGGGTTATTGGACTAATATCGATATCGGAATCAGGGTTATT
Source organism: Ascarosepion bandense (assembly GCA_037127315.1). NCBI lineage: Eukaryota > Metazoa > Mollusca > Cephalopoda > Sepiida > Sepiidae > Ascarosepion > Ascarosepion bandense. The sequence continues at coordinate 1,323,187 of JBBBDQ010000518.1, forward strand.
TATTGGACTAATTCATCCTTGATTCTAACTTTCCTTTTAGGGGCAGTCGAAAAAAAAAACAAAACTCACCAGCAATAAATTGCAGGTCTTTCACGCTATTTTTCTAGTCTAAGTGATTTTCTTTTTCTTAAAAGAAAAAAATAATTATACGTCAATCTATTTTTTGCTAATCAGTGATATTTGTTATATTGTCGGGATAACTTCTTATTTCTGCGCTATTAAGTATGGCACGCGCTTGGCTGGTCATGTGAGCCTAAACGGCCAATCAACGGATTCTTGTTCTTATTGAAAAATAAAGTTTTCTTAGACAGCGGAGAGGAAAGATGTAAGTAGAGACCAACCTTTGCAACATCCTCTTTTCGTTTTTTCAGGATCCGAGAGAAAGTATGTCACACATTTTTTTTATATTTCGTTGACATAGTATCGTTTTTAGAAAATAAGTCAGTCAGTCAGTTAAGTGCCATACGTGATACACGCTTGGGCGATCATGTCTCGAAAGAGACATAACTGATTGGGCAGAAGATTATCCCGCAGTAGGTTGCCATTGCTTTCTGCGGTAGACTGGTTGCCGACCAAAGCTATAGAACCCAATTTGTCCTGCTATTTAACCCATAACTGGAAGGAAGAGACGGATTAATACCTTTCCCAATGGTATTTGCGTGTAAGTGAATACAATGGATTCAACTGGAATACGAACTCGGCTCCCCGTTCCGAGCCGATATCCACTGGACCACAACGCACATCCTTAAGACTTCATTTTAATACTTACTTCTTCCCAACCGTCTTTATTTTTTATTACTGTAAATAATTGGTTAGTTATTATTTCGACGGTCAAATATCGGTAAGGCTACTCAACATTTATGTGATGAACCAATATTTATTTGGTAACGATGATGAGATCTGAACCTGTATCTGAATAATATGACTTAATCTATTTATCACTTACAAATCGTGGTCATCTCTTCATAGTAATGATACATTTTAGTTGTTAATTGAAAATAATACTCAATGCCAGTAAGTAAATATGTTCGTATATTTCCGCATATAAGAATACCTTTAAATCCCAAAATCATCTTTAAAGTTTGAAGCTCGTATCATAATAAAATTCTAAAAAATAAAAAATAAAAAAATCACAACCTTAAATTCTAAGTTATGTTTCTCGGTAGGCTAACCACAGCTTCCATACGATAACTAATAATGTACAGAAAAAATTCACATTATCAAATAAACTGATAATAAAAATAATAAAACCATTTCTACCTTATATATTATTGGCATAACTTCATAATAAATTGTCTATTCAAAGGATGATTTTATATCGATGAAATCAAGAGAAAACGTAAACCTCGAGTTATGATTTCGTTCACAGCAATGGAACGCATTATTATTTTACATTATCGTACTGTTAGTAGCGGTATTTTGTGATTGTCGATGATGTATAAGTAATTGACCATTAGTACACCAGGCTGTTTGCAACTGATTAGATATTGGAAAAGAAAAAGAAGAATCAGTATTCAGGAGTGATCACGTGATTAAACGTAAACTAATCAATCTTTTAAGTAACGTGTGTGGGAAAAACATGATTTAGAATCGATTATGTTATTTTGTTTATTTTGAATTTCTGAAGATAAAGAATAAATATTCAATGGATATCGGCTCAGAAGGGGAAATCAGAGAGCCGACTTCGAATTCCAGTTGGGTCCGTTGCATTCATTTACGCGTAAATACCATTGGGTATTAACCCGTCTCTTCTCTCCAACTATGAGTTAAATAGCAGGGCAGATTGAATTCTATAGCCTTGATTGGCAACCAGTCTACCACAGAAAGTAATGTCAGCCTATTGCTGGAAAATTTTCTGCCTAGTCAGTCATATCTATTTTGTGACATGATCTCTAAAGCATGTATCATATATGGCACTTAAAGAATGAAGGTTGCAGTAATAACATTTCTAAGAACATCATCTTTAAAGAATTAATAAGCAGTCGTCTTATACTACATGCATAGGAGAAATTCATGAAAATTTGTTATATTTTGTTATCTTTTCTTATCTAAAGGTCGCCGTATACGTGGAAATATACGCTATCTAGAAAAGAATAGGCTACTTTTCTATCATTTCTTTCGTGTTAGCTCTCTTAAGATAAATTCCCTTTTAATGACTTGAAAGCCGGCACCTTCCATACATACGACGTTAGAGTTAATTGAATAGATAGAAATCCAAGATTACATTTGCAGAATGTATAATTAATATGACTGCATAATTAATTCAACGCTCTTCCATTGACCGACGTTCGCAGATGTTCACGTTCTGGTTTGTTTTATGAATTATTTTTTATTTTTATTTCATTAAATACGTCTATGTGCGTTGTGGGGCAGTGGATATCGGCTCGGAACGAGAAATCGGGGAACTAAGTTCAAATTTCTAGTTGAATTCCTTGCATTCACTTACGCGCAAATATCCTTGGGAAAGTTATTAATCTGTCTCTTCCCTCCAGTTATAGGTTAAATAATAGGACAGATTGGGTTCTATAGCCTTGGTCGGCAACCAGTCTACCGCAGAAAGCAATGGCAACCTACTAAATCTTCTGCCCAGTCAGTCATGTCTCTTTCGAGACATGATCGCCCAAGCGTGTATCGCGCATAGCACTTAACTGACTGACTGAATCTTAAAAAGAAATGCTTCACTTTTCTTCTTGTTTTCTGAGTGTTTGGCGGGAAGTATTTTCATTTTTCCTGTTACGGTGCCCTATCTATAGGAATGAACTCTTCCTCCAGAAATAAATACTATCCTGAGTGACGTCCGGGGAAGCAGCTGTGAGACAGTCAAGAGGCAGTCGTGTGACAGTCTAGAGACAGTCGTTAGACAGTCAAGACGCAGCGTAACTATACAGTTCGGACGTACATATGTTCTGTTATTCTAATACACTGTTTGAACCTACCTTCTTGTTTCAGTGTCTTTCTTCCGGGCCCTAACAAACCACAACAACTTGGCGACAAAGATTTGCCACAACAGTTCCGTATATTATTTAGATTATTCTCTTAGTCATTGTCGTTTTACTTCCACACTATTTCAACCGATATCTTTTTCAATCTTTTTGCATTGACTGACGTTCACTGATTATATTCATTGTCTGATTCATTTTTCAAATTATTTGTTTTCATTTTTAGTGTTTCGACTAATACACGGTGCTCCACACACACACACACACACACACACACACACACACACACACACACACACACACACACACAAAAATGACATCATTTTTTCATATTTAAAGTCTAATATTAAATTTGGTCAAAATGTGTAAAAACAAAGTTAACTGCGTACTTATCTCAAAAAGAAAATATTGAGAGCGACAAAAGACAGAGCAAAGTAGAAGTCTATGATCGCCTTCGTCCTGAAGAGACATGGCACACGAAGAAGAAGAAGAAGAAGAAGAAGAAGAAGAAGAAGAAGAAGAAGAAGAAGAAGAAGACGTGAATGGGCAGGTCTATATTGAAGGCGCTGGAGAATGTTACGCAAAACATGCTACAGCGTTTTTGGCAGGAACTGGAATACTGACTTGATGTGTGTCGTGTCACAAGTGGTGCGCATATTAAATATTTGTGAAGCTTTGTAAAATTGTTAATAAAATCTACATACTTTTGAATATCTTGTTCGAATTTTAATAAATCTTTATTGTTCAGTATGAAGCCTATTTAATTTCGTTTGTCTGAGACACGTACTTACTCAGATATTCACATTTTACATGATGTCAATTTTGTCGGTACTCTGTATATTCTTTGACCTTGGTTTTTCATAATTTAATATTTTCATTATTTCTTTTGCCTTAAATGTGTAAGTTCTCGACTCAATAAGGAAAGACAAAAGCTATACACAGATTTTACAAAGGCAAACAGTAAAACGATTCTTGTCCCCCACCACATAAATTTTATTACATTTTATTACATTTGCTTTATTTTAATACTAGCTTAAAAGTCGTACTCCGTGAGGACTTTTAAGCTAGCTCTTGCGAAGGGCTAATTAAGTCGCCAAACTATAGTATTCTCTGGTCCAGCTTAGAAAACAGCAATGATAATTTGGAACATTTGATTGAATCATTACGAGCTATGGAACTATAAAACCCCACTTTAACTCTGATTCAGGCTTTAAGTTTAATTCTGACGAAAATACCAATTTGTGCCGAAATTTCGATGTGGTCGAAATTCCAATTCAGGTCGAAAATCGAGTTTTTTAAAGCACAAACTCCGTGGAATTTCAATTGAGTTGAGTTCTTCAAACAAACTCTACTGAATTTTAAGCTCTACTGAATTTTAAGCTCTACTGAATTTTAAAACATAACGTCACGAAATCTCTCACTTTAACTTTGAATCGGGCACCTCAAGGTGGTGTAATGGTTGATTAGCAAGCTTTTCTCGCTAGAATCATTAGTAGTGAGTTCGTTCCTTACTGGGTGTCCCTTACTTTCAGCCTTGTGACACATCTAAGCTGCACTTAGAAAATTATCACTTTATCTTGGATTCCTTGACATTTTGAAGAAATACGATTGAATTCCTTAATTCACGAAGCTTTGGAGATATTTTAAACTGAATTTAAAACGAACATTTTGAAATTCACAAAGTGTTTGTGTTACTTTAAACTCAATATATGTTAATAACTTTTAAAATCAAGAAACTTTTTCAGTCATTTTAAAATTTTAATTTTTCACTGTTCCCTCCTTACCCTGGCACAAATCCTAATGATGGATGTTCAAGCACCAGGTGAAGGGTAGAACAAAAAAAAACAAAACAAAAAAAAACGATAATATGTCTACGTAAAGTAAGTGTGGATGTTCGTTGTGGAGCAGTGGATATCGGCTCGGAACGAAGATCGGAAAGCCGAGTTCAAATTCCAGTTGAATTCTTTGCATTCACTTACGCACAAATACCCTTGGAAAAAGTATTAACCATCTCCTCCCTCCAGTTATGGGTTAGATAACAAGATAGATTGGGTTCTATAGCCTTGGCTGACAACCAGTCTACCGCAAAAAGTAATGAGAACCTACTGCGGGATAATCTTCTGCCAAGTCAGTTATGTCTCTTTCGAGACATGATCGCCCAAAGCTGTTATCACTTATGACACTTAACTGACTGACTAAAATTTCACGGATTGTCTGCTAATCCCTTACGCATATATTAATTTGACAAAAACCATATATGCATTTCCCTTTTTCACTTACCTTCTTTCAAATAAAACTCAAGGGATGTTAATAAAATAAATAATATTGTTTAGTTTGTAGTAATAAGGTTAAGATATTACGATAATTATTATTATAATTATAAGGAGAAGAAGAAGGAGTAGGAGGAGAAGAAGAAGGAGTAGGAGGAGAAGAAAAAGAATGAAGAGAAGACGAAGACAAAGAAGAAGGAGGAGGAGAAGACAACGAAAGAGGAGGAGAAGACGAGAAAGAAAAAAGAGAAGACGACAAATTAGAAGAAGTAGAAGAAGAAGAAGAAGAAGAAGAAGAAGAATGCACATCATCATATAAAAATATAACGGCTAAAGAATTGGATAAAATTGTAAAATATATTTTTTCAATTGATCTGGAAATAGAATTTGCATGAATATCACATTTTAACGCAATCACCATTCAAATAATAATAATAAAAGTACGAAGACTGATACAAAAATATTGGTACCCATTCATAACTAAACAATATTATTTACTTAATCAACATCCCTTGAATTTTATTTGAAATCATGAAAATAATATCGCATGATCTGTGAATTTTTTTTCACTGGTTCATCTAGTTATTTATAATTTCTGAATTTGACTTTATAGTTGCTACGATCGGACGAGAACTATCTCCAGCCACAATGAACGGATATTACCTCATAGAGGCCCCATGCCTTGAGCGCCTATAATGATAAACTCAACGCAGACCTCAAGTGAAACTCCTTCATACGATCTATTGTAAAAATAAAACATTAAAAAAATTACCGATCCGAAAACATTATTGAAACAACATTTATTTGCGTGTACGTTTTACCAGAGTAAAACCGAAAAATGACATTTGATTGGGTTCAATGTCAAATGCAGTACTGTAAATGGTCCGTAAGAAAAGTTGTCCCGGAGTTGAGTTGTCACGGAGAAGATTTGGCTGGCGTTGAGTAGGCGGCGTTGAGCTGGTGGTGATAAATCCCCGATCACAACAATCTTAACCTGTCCAAGTCTCGGGTTAATTGTTATCTTCCCTGCATATCCGTGCCTCTTACTCTGTAACTATCTACCTTGAGTGGTTCTTGGGTTTTGTACAGGGTTTGCATCACCGTAAATAAAATTGTATATGAAAAAAAATCATAATACTGTAAAAGAAATATCTTCGAACTAAAAAGGTTTTTTGTTCATTTGTTACCAACCTGGTACTACAGTTGTGACTGAACACAGCCACTTCTTACTTCTTTTGTATAAAGTGATCATGGTTCTTCACAACTTCCTATCTTTTGTGGCTCAATGCAGTTGTTGTATACCACTCTCTTACGACGAATAAAACTTGAACCAATTCGACGAGAATAAAACTGGGTCCCAAATTGTTTATCTTTTCACAGAATCTTTTTCTCGGATAAAATGACGAACTGCAGCACTTGATATGTAAATAAAAATATACAGTATATCTTTATTCGCATCTTCGATGACGTTTCATTAAAACAAAATTTAGCTTGACACTTAGATTTTTTCTGTTGTAGAGCGGCTAACATCCAACTAGCGCTCTCAAGAATAGAATGATCTGTGGACCGAGGTAGCTATAAAAATAAAGACTAATAGCAGTCAGCATTAGAGTTCGTGATCCGACCTCTCTCTTTGTCAACTCTGTACTTCTGAGCTGAGAGCAAACCAGACGGGGTTCCTCCGAAAGATAGAGTCTCGTCTAGGGTGGATAAACTAGAGCCTAATCCAGCCTTAAGCTGGGTCTAAGGCATATATTTGCCTCAGAGTCCCCACTTTAATTGACCTTGTGTCGCATCCACCTTGGTGGGAAGGTGGTAAATCCCAGAATTCGGAGTGTCATTGACGATTGCTATCAGAATGTGCTCTCTGCGACTCTAACGACTTAACCTTTCATCTCTTCTACTGTCTGTTGTTCTGTCTTCTGGTGTTTGTCTTATTTGTATTAATATCCCTTAGCACGGTTATTGTGCTAAAGATACACAGCACACATCTTCTGGGTATCGTCCTACCACCTCGGCGATACAACATTTTCTGCACTCTCTGACATTTTAAAACAATACTCATTTTTTTTTTCCAAATCTTGCAACAACAATGCGAATACGCTTCTGGGCGAAATTTTATACCGAACAAAAGAATATCAAACAATGTTTATCCACCTACTATCACTTTTAGTACTTATTCTGCCTTTTATTTACACATGCTTGTAAGGTAAGGTTACTTCCTGTTTCCTTCAGTTTCCTCTTACTTTTTGTGTTTACTGTGAGTTTGTAATATATTTCAGATATATGACTAACATCAAAAGCAGTGACCGACAAAAGTATGATCAATATTAAAGGCAGAAAATATAAACAGTGACCAACAAAAGCATGATTACCTCAAAGGCTTCAAAGGCAATAGCCGATGAAAATGATTGACAGATGTGCCTGGCCATAGATGACATAATTAAGCGAAAAAGGCAATAATGCGTGTAATTTTCAGCTTATGTAAGTCCGCAGAGAAGAGAGAAGAGAAGACAACCCCAGCAAATCAACGACTCCCGACAACTTCCTCGTATGTGTGTGATTCCCTCTGGCTACATCCTCGACACAATCGTCACCGACAAAGAATAAAAATATAAGTTTATATTTTTTTATATATACTCGTTGTTCGCCGTTGTCTGTCAAGACGACTGTTGTTTTCCACTAGCAGAGGCAGTATATAACAAGTCTCAAATTCTCTAAACCCTCTTTCTTCACTGTGTGTCGCAGAATTCTCAACTGTTTCTTACTTATTTTAAGTATCATTCAGTCAGTCAGTCAGTGCCATACGTGATACACGTTTTGGGCGATCATGTCTCGAAAGAGTAGGTTGCCATTACTTTCTGCGGTAGACCGGTTGCCAGCCAAGGCTATAGAACCCAATCTGTCATGTTATTTTAACCCATAACTGGAGGGAAGAGATGGATTAATACCTTTCTCAAGAGTATTTGTGTGCTAGTGAATGCAAGGAATTCAACTGGAATTTGAACTCGGCTCCCCAATTTGTTGTTCCGAGTCGATATTCACTGCACCAAAAACGCACGTACGTTTCTTAATTCCTGTTATCTTTAGGATGTCCTGATTGCTTACATGCTCTGTCCATGTTATTCTCAGCATTCTTTTGTCGAAGTATATCTCTGTTGCTTCAAGTCTCGTCTTCATCTGTGAGTAAATTGGCCAACATTCACGGCTATATAGGAAGATTTACACAACATAGAAATTCAGTACATTTTTCTTTTTTTCTAATGAAAGTGTTTCCTATATCAGAATACTTTGTTAAGCACTTGAAAAGTGTTTTTTGCTATTCCAATGCGCCTTCATTTTTCCGTGGTGTCTGCTCTTGTAACATTTAAACAGTTAAATTTCTATATTTTCTTGAGTAACAGAAGCACTAGTTTTGTAAAAATTAAACCAATTTAGTTTCAGCTACATAATTGATGTCCCTTCATCGACATTTTATATGAAGTGGTCGTCACTAATCACAATTTACAGTATCCGATAAAATTCTTAGATCATCAGGAGGTGCGTTGTGGTGCAGTGGATATCGGCTCGGAACGACAAACGAAGAGCCGAGTACGAATTCCAGTTGAATTCCTTGCATTCACTTAGGCGCAAATAACCTTGGGAAAGGTATTAATCTGTCTCTTCCCTCCAGTTAGGGGTAAAATAACAGGACAAATTGGGTTTTATATCCTTGGCTGGCAACCAATCTACTACAGCAAGTAATGACAACCTACTGCGGGATAATCTTCTGACCAGTCAGTCATGTTTCTTACAAGAGAACAGGTGTGTATTACGTATGGCACTTAACTGACTGACTGACTGAATGTCTTGAAAGATACATGAGTAGACTGGCAGGAGATTTTCCCGCAATAAGTTGCTATTAAACTGCTTGCTAACTAATAGAACAAAATCTGTCTTGTTATTTAACCTATAGCTCAAAGGAAGGGATGGATTAATACCTTTCCCAAGGGTATTTGCGCGTAAGTGAATACAAGTGATCGCTATTCTTACCTCTCTCTTTCTCTCTCACCTCTCACCTCCTACCTCGTTCCTTTTCACCTTTCACCCTGAGCGATAACTTCAAAGACAATTCTATCCAACAATAAACGCTCATACATACATACATACATACATACATACACTCCTGCCTACATACACATGAACTCACTCTTGCAAGGACTACTACGAACATTTTCAACGAACTGATACCTTTAACTTCTTAAGACTATTTCTCTTGGAACGTTTTACTTCTACCAATTCATGTTATTCTTTTCCATTAATAAATCTCTATTTAAACATACAAAATGTATACTTTTATTCTCTCACAAAACAACACATTCTAATGATAGCAAATATTCCTAGGTTGTAGGACGTTTGGTTATGTATGACAAAACATTAACCAACTCTTTATAGCTTCAACTTCTTAGACAAATCTTTTTTTCCCTGGTACCCGGACCGCATGAATTTAGGCGAGCTACTAGGTTAGCATCTCTGTCCCATCGTTTTACTTTTGAAATAGTTAAATGTAAACGCCACTACTCTAGTACAGGGTAACCCTGATATAAGAGAGTTGCCGGGACCGGATAAAAGTTATCTTATATCCGGATTTCTCTTATATCCGGGTTTTGTTGATATTATATACATTACCACAGACTTTAATTTTGGACTAGGATAATCTCTCTTATATCCGGGTTTTCTTACATCCGGGTCTTTTATATCCGGGTTATACTTTTTTTTTCTCGATGGTTGAACTATCTCTCGTTTACATTCTCTGATAACGGCAATCTTTAAAAATTTAAATGTAACTCAGTTTCTATCTTCTGTCTTCGTTAAAATGTAGCTAGATGTCGCGATGATTATGTATTTAGTTGGATAGTTTATATTTACGTGTGTGTAAGTGTGTATGTGTGAGACAGAGAGAGAGAGAAAGAGAGAGAGAGAGTGGAGTGATTTTATCACTTGTGTGGGTCACGGAAATACAGCTGGATGTGATGAATTTATTTTGGTTGCAAATTCAGCAGATATACAAAATAGTAAGGGACGTAAGACAAGGATGTGTCTTTTCACCGGATCTATTCAACTTGTACAGCGAGACTATTCTGAGGACCCTAGAAGTTATGTCAGGATTTTTCATCGGAGGCCACAATTTGAACAACATAACGTACGCAGATTATACAGTGCTGATTGCAGACACGGAAAGGAAACTACAAGACCTCCTACAGAAGTAGCTTAAAAGAGTGACAAAAAAGGACAACAAATAAACTGCAAGAAAACCGAATGCATGGTCATCAGCAAAAGGAGCAGCCCAAAATGACAAATACAGGTGGTTAATACTAAAATTAAGCAGGTGCAAAAATTTATATATTTGGGAATTGTTCTAACAGAAGACGTGAAGTGCGACACAGAGATCCGAAGGTGAAGGACGCCTTCCAGAAGCTGAGTAAAGTATTAAGTAAAGTAACTTTCATTAGAAACAAAGAAGAGAGTACTAGATGACTATGTGATATCAGTTCTTCAATATGGCAGTGAATACTGGACAATATCATCTAAGATGAAGGAAAAACTTGAAGCTGACTGAAATGCGGTTCTACAGGAGGATGCTGCTGATATCATGGATCGAGCATGTGAGCAATGATGAGGTTTTGGAAAGGATGGAAACGAAAAGGAAATTAATACTGAGCATCAGGAAGAGACAACTGAAGTTTCTGGGACATGCAATGAGGAAGGAGGGCTTGAAAAATCTGTTACTAACAGGCCAGATAGAGGGAAAAAGAGACAGAGGAAAGCAGCGGATAACATATTTAAAGGGCCTGAGCAGGTGGATGACAGAACGAAGGTTGCGTGGAGTAACAGGAGAAAGCGTGCTAAGAGCTACCTGGGATAGGGAGAGGTGGAAAACCATGATCGCCTACGTCCTGAAAGGACAAGGCACATAGAAAAAAGAATTAGTGCATCTCGCTACAATTCAACGATCTTTACATATCCTGAATAATCTATGCACATACATGTAAAAGTTATCTATAGCTTTAATACACGTGGCACGAATGTGACCAATAAGGACTAACCCCAAATCATAACATATCAGTCGTTTTGTTTTTTTTTATTTTTCTCTCGTTCTCTGAAGAGGTTATAATAAAAATGAAACATGTTAGATTGAAATACGTTTCCCTTTTGTTCTTTTTTCTTTATTCTATCACCTTATCGCATTCCGATCCATATCAGTCAGTTAAGTGCCATACGTGAAACACGCTTGGGCGATCATGTCTCGAAAGAGACATGACTGACTGGGCAGAGGATTATCCCGCAGTAGGTTGCCATTGCTTTCTGCGGTAGACTGGTTACCAGCCAAGAACCCAATCTGTCCTGTTATTTAACCCATAACTGGAAGGAAGAGACGGATTAATACCTTCCCCAAGGGTATTTGCGCGTAAGTGAATGCAGTACCCTTGGGAAAAGTATTAATATCCATATAAGATCCATATATTTAACTTATATTAAGCCAAATTGAAACAAAATTTTGTTTATTGAAGATGCTGCTTATTTTGTACTAGCAATATTAGTTATCAATATATCTTGAATAAAAATGCCTTTAAAATATTCATTGAATACATTTTGCAGTTATTAATTTCAAAGAAACGTCCAATGAAAAAGTTTATAATGAAAAGACTTTATCTCTTAATCTCAGAAATAAAAAGAACTTAAAAAAATTCCGGAGTTTTCGTACTGTTGTCATTTTTTCTTTGACTTATAATATATAATTTGTGTACATGGTTAATGAATTGCCTTGCAATGGAATCTTAATCGAATATGGAACGGAAAATATTAAATATCTAATGTTTACAACGACTTTATATACAGTTTGTATGTAGAGATAAATGTAAATATACTTATACGTAAAGAATTCAAATTGATGTCTTTATTTTAGTTATCATCAAAGCCGTCTGGAATCTGTCGTTGGTTGTACTAACATGTGACCGAGGGTTTGCTGGTCTTGTTCACACTGTTGATCACACTAAATAATGCGCTATCTCCCAGTAACCGTAAATAAGGTCTTATCAGCATAACTGCACTATAAACTACAGGTTAGTTCTGTGGGTGTCGAGCAAGTACAAATATCAGACAAATAATATGGCTTTTGTTTTGTCAGGTCTACCGCTGGTGTGCTAACTGCTATCACGGAATTTGCATGTCAAGCTCTCGATAAGAACAACGAAGATTGATCTGTGGCTCTGGATATCTCGAAAGCATTTTGACAGTGTTCGGTATGCTGGCCTTCTCCGCAAGCTCCAGCGCTACAGTGTCACAGAAGAAATGTTTGATTTAATCCAATGTTTAATGTTTTAGTTAATCTGGTTCATTTTCTGTATTATGTGCTGATGAAAGATTCTTATATGGTATTCAATTCTATTTTAGTATTACTTGATGGTTATTAAAGCCTAACACATCCTGTCCAGTCATTCGTTTTATTTGCTCTCTCTTATTCTAACATCGTTCCATAAGAGTTAGTGGCCACCACATTCAGTTCCTCACATGATCAGTCATGCTTGATTTCATAGTTTCTCCATGCTTGGCTCTGGTTATGAATCTCCTTTCCTGCAAGCTTATGATGCAGAATCGCAACGCTCTGTGAATTCCGAAGGGTGAACCAATTACACAGAGAAGGTGGGATGGGCTATAATTAAAACCTGATTGCTTATCACGCTCAACATTGATTTCGAAAAGTCACTGCACTCTATATTAGTATTTGTTTCTATTTTGCTTATATATCTACATTTAATTAAAACAGCTGCAAACAAAAAATATTTAAATAACTGTAATTGCAATATGTGCATGGAAGAAAAAAGCTGAAAGCTTAAGTCCGGTAGCTTCTTTGATCCGACCCGATGACGGACTCGCCCACCATTTTTGGGCTAGTGGGAATTATAATCTCTCACTTGCGTCGCCGTCGTCGGGCAGAGTGCCGTTCCGTTGTATCTCGGTCTGAGGACAGACATGCAGCTGAGAAAAATTATATTGAGAGGTGCCCAATCCCGGGGAAGAATGTCCTGAGGCTGCACTACCCCATTGCACTAAAGATCGATGGTTGCAACCAAGGTCAGCGAAAACAACGGTTGCTGGGCTGGGCAATTTTTAGTACATGCCCGTTCGTACGCATTCGGGCTCCCCACGTAAAACCTTGACCTTGTGTCGCATCCACGTTTTAGTAGGGGGACGAGTTTTGGCGGGAGAGTACGACCAAAAAAGACAAATTTAGACATGTTAAGATAAGATTTGTACCATGTTACCGTGCGTATGCGCTCAGTTTCCCCACATTAAAAACTGACCTTGTGTCACAACTCGCTTTATTTGAGGAACAGGGTAAATAGTTATACTCACCTGACACCTGGCGGGTCTGTACGACCAGCAAAGACTAGCTAAGACAAGGAGAAAGAATTAGTACCCAGTATGTGAGGGTTGGGTAAATTTTGATCAGCGGCCCGAGCGTACATGCTCAGGTCCTCACATTAGAAGAAACCTTGTGCCACAACTTGCCTCCAGTGGGGTTTAGGGTAAATAAATACTTACCTGGTATTTGCCGAGTAGGGTCTATCATGTCTTAGTTGCGTCTTTGTCTTCGGGTAGAGTGCGACTCGGTTGTGATTCTGTCCGCAGAAATTCAGCTGAGGAAAATAAATACAGTGGTGCCTAGTCAAGGAAACGTCTGCTCGTGTCTGCACCCCCACTAGACACAGTGACACATATAACAGTAAAAGAGGTGCTGGTTGGATCAGCAGACGTAGATAAAAAAGTGCTCAATGCACAATCAAAACAAAAGAAACTCAATATGCAGAGCCCACAATAAGTCATAGAACGAAATACACAACATTTACTTGCTACCTAGGTTTCGATCACACCCGTCTCCCGTCTGATAGGCGATAACTAGAGGGGTCTGAGGAATCGCCAAAGTTTTTAAAGACTAGAACTACAGAAGAGGATTTTTAAACAAGCAGTGAAGTAAGAAGCAGAGAGGCAATAGTTGTAGAGTTTGGAGAATACAGGTGAGAGTTTAGGGGCACATTTCTTGAAAACGACTACGTCACCTCCACTTGCCTTATGGGGTAAATCTTAGAAATTATGTTAGTGACCAGGGAAGAGGCTACGTATACGTCACTCAGTTGGGTCTCATACGAGTCAAATGTAGAGTTGGAGGAGAATTTGCGAGCAAAGCACTCGACCTTGTCCGATGTGGCTCTGAGGACCTCAGATTTATTGAATAAAGGAGGGATCGAGCGTTTGCTGTTGTTTAGCACATATCTGCATAGCCGCCAGTAGACTTTTGAACCAAATTGGCGTGCTGCTATACGCTGGTTCATTCAACAACAGCTTAGAATCATATAGGATTTAGGATTCTCTTGCACTCATTACGGGCAGAGACAAAAAGGAGCCTATTATAGTCAAACGCGACGCCCCGATAAGGCCAGAAGAAGTGATTCTTGTAGGCAATGGCGGCCGAACAAGCAGAACTGAACCAAGTAGAACAATGAGGTTTAAGTCGGAACTTCCTGGCTAGAAAGAAAGCATTGATGCAAGCTTTCACCCAGAAGGACGCCCCAGAGACGAGTTTTTGAACGGCAGGACAAAACACTTTGTTTCAATGGACCTCACAAAATAATTCGTGGAAAGATTCCCAGTACACTCTTTGATATCAGTAAGATATTCTGCTGGTAAGCGAATCCTGGGGGAGCGGGAGTAAGAAAAGATGTTAACGGAAACCACAGTATGATCAGAGTTACCAAGAGGACAGAGCTGTATGGTATGGCAGGAGTCAGAGATAGAAGTAAAGCATAGATCCATCAGAAAAGTGTGTCTTTCAGCGACACCAGAGAAACGCGCAGGGAAATCCACTACTTGCTTGAGAGACTGAGTCCTTGCAAAGTTCAGGGCATGGATACCAGCAATATTAGTGACAGAATTTTTAAGCCACTTGACATGGCGGGCATTGAATTCACCGAACACAAATATATTAGCGAAAGGGTGAGAGAAAATGGCTTATATCTATATTATCAGAAATACTGTCTAGCAAGGAATAGTCAGGAGAGGAGGGAGATCGGTAGAGAAAGAAAAGATGTCTGAGTTTAGTAGAGAGGCAGAGACAGAGACACATGTATGAATGGTCAGAAGATTCAAGAGAAATCACCCTAGCCAGGAGGAAATATTTTCTGACATAAACACCCAGACCATGCATGTGAACACTGGAGTCCTTTCTAAAGAGAGGAAGGTAACCAGGAATCGATAAATAAGAGGATGAGATTGTGGGGTCAAGGTCAGTTTCGCAGAGAGCTGGGATGTCTTGGGACATTTCGTGGAAGAAATATTGCAAAAGTTGGTACGTATACCACATATGTTAGAGAAAGAAATGTTGAGGTGTTTAGGTGATATTTTGTGGCTGTTTTAGATTTGTATCTCTGATTATAAATGTTCATTTTATGTAGTTTTGGTAGGAGATGCCTTGACTATTGGTAGCAGGTGGTTATCGACTGTGACATGTGTGGGAAGGGAACTGACGCAAACTGCAGCATAATGTGGTCTCATGGTTGCTCACCGGAAGTGCTTGCAGGGACACCCATCCATTCGCGTTATGGCACTGCAAGAACCCCGATAATATGCAACTGTTGATCAGCGCATCCACTCAAAGCGCTACGCAAGAGTTAGGGCTCCTAACTACCAGTCGAACAACCAGAAAACTGCCAACCTGGTACCCTCACTATAAAGAGATGTTGCCACCGTCTACACACATAAGAGGAAATTCCCAAAACACCCTTATTAAGGCCTAAAAAAGAATAAAAGCCGATAACCATTTCCTAAATAGGAAACCCTGATGAGCCTCTACTCCTGTTCAAGAGAATGGGGAGGTTTATGAACCGAGCAATAGAAAGGCCTATCTACTCAAATTAAAAACAAAATTACTAAATTTTAACTTAGTATAGGTCAGGTGGTCCAGATCTGATAAAAAATTTTTTTGTCCATGAGGGATGGATAAAAGATTTACGACAGTAGCAAATTAGTTTGCAATCTCAATTTCCTATTGATCGGGTCAAAACTGACAACAAAGTAATTTGCTTGAGCGTAACTTAATCCGACATGAGGCCACACCAATGAAGTATTCCTTCAAGATCGTAACTACTATAATAACAAACTGATTCGTGCGCTTAACATGCTAAGCCTCGCACTACGCACCCAAAATTTTCGCACACTTAGTCTCTTGGAATCAATAAAGAAAAACAGAAACTAATTTTCAATCATTGCAAAAGATATTTCCGGAAGATTTACAGCAGGTGTGCGACATTACGGGGTTTCTCCAAACATGCATTCTACATTTTCGCCAGGATGTAAGCTACCCGTACTTTCTCTCTCAGATAGGTGTTTGTATATTTAACTGTTGTACAGTTTTTCCCACGTATGCTATATACTAGGTACAGCGAGGTTGGTTACAGGGGCAGACACTTACATCGATTGAAGTGCGGATCTATATGAGGTCAACTTTCCGGTCAAGGATACTGAGTGTCAATTTTAGCGTCACCTGAGGTCAATAACCCTGTATTTTGGCTGCTATAGTCACATCATTTCGACCACTGTACCCTTCTTCATATCACTGTTTTATCGATTAACCTTATGATCATGCTAATGCTAACGGTGATATTAGCCGTTTAAATAGATACAAAGAAAGGAAACATTTGGCATTCGTTGTTCGAGCAGTCAGTACTTCTTTAGGTTAAAAGTTATCAAATCTTTTTCTTACAACAATTTTTTCAAGAAAATAGACTTTTCAAGTAGAATATGGAGCGGAACCTTTAATTCAATACACAGGGTAAATTGGTCTCATTCCACTGTCGATGCTAAGGAAAATCTGGTATCAGTTGATTTGTCCGTATGATACTACTGAGCAAAAGTATATATCTTTCTGTGCCTAACTCAGGCTATGAACAAAAGATGAAGGCACATATAGTCGATATTTATCTCTTCCTTCCCCCACTAGGAAGTAGATGTGACAAAAGGTCGAGGTTTAATGTGGGAAGCCCGGACGCGTACGAGTGGACAAGCTACAAAAATTACCCAGTACTCGCAACCGCTGTTCGCGCTAGCCACGGTGACGAGCACCTGATCCACCCCTCTGGTGCAATAGGGTGGCACGGGTATCTCACAGTATAATTTTTCTCAATTCCTCGGACAGAGATACAACTGAGCCATACTCTGTCTTCGAGGACAGAGACACAACTGAGAGATGATTTGGGTTCCCCACCCGACACAAAATGTGCCAGGCACACATAGTCGGGTGCTCCGGTTTAATATAAAAAGCAAAAGTCACATCAGAAGGACGAATTTATTGATAGAAGATGTCTCCTAATATGGTCAGTGGTTTGAGAACAATCTATCTGGTTTGATTCGAAGATTATTGAATATGAAAGACACAGGAAGTTGGCTGGAGAGCGAAAAGAACTGAAAGATTGAAACACAACCAAAATGGAGATACTCTTCTGAATAGATTAATGAATAATAATGGTGGTTAATCATCTGAGAAAATAAGTCAAAAAACCTTTGCGTTAGATTCCAGAGTATTCATTTGCAAATGTACACTGTATACAATAAATATTTCAGATTCACTGGATAAACGGCACAAGTCTTTTAACATCTCCAAACAGAGAAACAATGTCATTCATTCAACACCAAGTTAAAAAAAAAAATTGTTAGGCATTTTAGTTTTTTTTTTTTTCAGATTTGTTTTCAGTTTTCTTTGAAAATAATCTTTTCTTTTGTATTCCGTCATTTGAAAATCTTCTATTTCCAAATATTTTTCATGTATCAGTTTTTTTTTATTAAAAAAAAAAAGTGTTTATTTATTATTTTAAAATTTCAGTTGCTTTTTTTCTTCTCTTTTCATTTTACTGTTTTTAAAATGTTTTGAGCTAATTTTGTTTTTTGTTAGTATCTTTTTTTAAAATCGTTTTCGTGTGACGATTTTATATATATTTTTTTAAATAATTGAATTTTTTTATTAAAAAAATTGTTTTTTTAAATTTTTCTGGAGCATTTCTGTTGTTAGTTATTTTTTTAAAAAATATTTTCATTTCTTTTTATCTTTTTCTTCTGAATATTTTAATGCGTTAAGGACTGTTCAAGTAAAATCCTTGTGACCTACATCTTGTCAAAGTTCAACCTTGGAGGATTTGTATTAAAATCATACTTTTCATTTGTTTTTCACAAGCACTTTCAATTCATACGTACATACATACGTGTACACACACACACACACACACACACACACACACACACACACACACATATATATATATATATATATATATATATATATATATATTTGCGTCTATGTGTATTTTTTATACTCATTTATTTTGGCCTTAATTTCATTATTCTCCATTTTTCTTCAAATTGTTTCTTTTTCTTTCTTTTAGATTCTTTCCTTCCTGTTGTCTTTTTTCTTTCTTTCTCTTTCTTACGTTCACGTTTTTTATATATGTTTTCTCTGTTTCCTTCCTTTTTCTCTCTTGCTATCTTCCCTCTTTCACCTTTTTATTTTCTTACATGCTCCTCTTTCATTTCTTGTTTTTTTTCCCCTTGCGTTGCCTTTTGTGTTCTTGTTTTTAACGTGACACTTGCTTCCTATTCTCATTCCTCTCACTTCCACTTATCTTCCTTCCTATTCTCATTCCTCTCACTTCCACTTATCTTCCTTCCTATTCTCATTCCTCTCACTTCCACTTATCTTCCTTCCTATTCTCATTCCTCTCACTTCCACTTATCTTCCTTCCTATTCTCTTCTGTTTCCCCTTCTTTATTTCTTTATCCGTCTCATCTTGCTCATTTTTCTTCTTTTACTTCTTTTTATGGCCTGGTTTCTTGTAAGCCTAACACTTTAATTTCTCTCTTTTCTGCTCTTTCACTTTCTTTTTCTGTTACATAATTGCTTTTCTTTCTTTCTTACTTTTTATTTCACACTTCTTTCTTTCTGTTTTCTTTCTTTCTTTCTTTACATTTAATATTTATTTTCTTTCTTTCACTTGTTTCATTCCTTTTCTTTCTTTTTTCTTCTTTCTTTCTATTTCACACTTATGCATTATTTTTCTCTTTTCTCTTTTTCTTTCTTTCTTTCTTTCTGTTTCGCACTAGTATCTTTTTTCTTCATATTTAATATTTGTTTTCTTTCTTTCTATTTCACATTTCTTTCTTTCTTTCTATTTCACGCTTTTTCATTTTTTCTTTATATTTCTTACTTGTTTTTTTCTTTTTCATACTTTTTTCTTCCCCATTTTAAAACCATTTTTTTCTTCCTTACCCACACTCAAACAATACTTTTCTTTTCTCTGGTTGTTTTTCACATTGCTAAATTATTCACTAAAGAACAGTGTCGTATAGGTTTCTCAAGGGAACCTTCACATTTCTGCTGCCAAAGATGCAACTCGTAGTTATTTGAGCCCAGAGTCCCGCTGCTGCCGAGGACGGACTCGTGAGGGGAGTCTCGTCTCCAACGACCGCTTCCTGGACAGCTGCCAACACCGCCTTGCGTTAAGTCTATCTTCACCCGGCCGAACTCTCGCCGGTGGGTTGGCGCCGAGGTCGTGGTATTAATGGCAAGTTGTTGAGGGGGCACCCTCTGGCCTTTCGGTGAGGGAGAAGGTGAGAAAGAAAACGAGGAAGCAGTATTTGAATTGTTGATTGTGGAGGTGTTAGTGATCGTCGTAGTGGTAACAGAGCAAGGAGTGTGTGGGGGTGGCGTAGGTTCCGGTGGTGGTGGAGGCACGGGCAAGATAACGGCGGCGGCAGTGGTTGTAGTGGTCGTCGCAGTGGAGGCAGCATCGGCAGCGGTAGAAGAAATACGCCGTCGCGAGTTGGGGTGGGGCAAGATGGTCTGGCTACTTAGCGTACACCACATTGGCAGGTTGGGCCCCAGACTAGCCGGCGCGTCAATGGGAGGGTTCGAGTTATTACCTCTGTTTGAGATGATGGCCGGGAGGCTCCGCTTATCTTCGGAAACGCTTTTAATTTGCACTGTCTGGTTCCGACATTTCCATTCTGTCCAAATCCGATACTGATACCTGAACGCAACCTGTAACGAGAACAAAATAAGACTGATTGATTTATTGAAGAATGGTATGATTTGCGCCGTTTTATGACGTGAGAAAATGTTACGATATTAATATCGAAATCAGTCATTATATATATATATATATATATATATATATATATATATATATATATTTTAAATTGTGTGTATTTAGGCAGCATTTTTCATTGATGCATGTTTCATTAAATAATATAAATTGTAGATTTATTTTATGTAATTTTTTTCTTATCGTCTGATAAGCTTAACATGTTCGCCAATCCTCCACACAAACAAAATAGACGACTACTACTATCGTTCGTCCGCGAACTGCCGTTACAACCAACACTATTTTCATCTTTGATAATGGCTGATGTAGGCCGAAAGCTCAGAAAAGATTAAATAAAAACATGTATCAATATTCTGATTTTCTTTCCGCCTTCAACGATAATGCTATTAAGCTTATCAGACGATATGAAAAAAATTTACATAAAATAAATCGACAAAACTTGTCTATATAATTTAATGAAACATGCATGAATATATATTCTAAACATATACTGTTAAATATAAGAGACAATAAATGTCTATTATGTTTAATCATGAGCCGTTATGTCAACACAAGATAAAATCGTCGCTGGTGGTGGATGTTTTTGTGTTAACGTCCTTGTAACCTCCATAAAGATGGATCATGTGAGCCGAAAGCTTAAAACCAACTTAATAAAAAATTATCCAAATGTTGGAAAATATTTGTCTTTATTTTCAACTGAAATTAAAGCCAAAATCCGATGTTTAGAACGGCTCATGATTAAACATAATAATCATTCATTGTCTCTTATATTTAACAATATATGTTTAGAAAATTATCTGCTGCCTCGATACTCTAAATATAAATATATATATATATATATATATGTGTGTGTGTGTGTGTGTGTGTGTGTGTGTATTGAGTCTATAAACATTTACTTGATTCAAGGATGAGATAAATATTCGTTTATAATTTGCATATTTATGATCTTTCATGGTTCGGAAATAAGTAAATATGAGTAAAGTGCATCGTTGACTGGAGCAAAAAATGGTTTGTTAATTTTAAAGGTCTCGAAACTCCATTAATCATATAAGAAACTGCTCTTAGCTTTCCATCAGCATTATTTCCCTGGTGGATGAAATAAAAGCTGATTTCTGCTCAGTACACTGTAAGCTGAACATTGGGAGTACTGAGGGTTCTTTTTTTCTTTTTTTTTTTGTAGAAACGGTGTTTTGGACGAACATCTACCCTGTTCGATAATTCCAATCACCTGAAAAAGGCCGGGGCATACAACGCCCGAAACGTTGTGAATGTGACAACAAAAATGATGACAACTGCCCGAACAATGTAAATAATGTAAACGGTATTTCTCATTCTTTATTCCTCTACTGGACGCTCGTGGCTTAGGGGTAGAATCGCCGATTCGGTCGGGTTTCAATCCTGGGTTAGGAAGCGAACGGAGTCTAAGCCGTACTGATGAGCTGTAATACAGCAAAACAGATCTGTCTGCGGATGACTATAGTGTATATATATATATATATATATATATATATATATATATATATATATATTGATTGTTTAATTACTTAGTTTCTGGTCATAAGACAATTAGACCAGTGCACATTTGTATTAAAAAGTGTTCAATATAATTACATTTTAGAACTTTTGAATATCTTCCATTTGTAAATTAACTATTACTCGTTTACAAATTATATATATATATATTTGACACTGACACCAAATCGGTCGAGTTTCAATCCCGGCTAGAAGCAAGTGGAAATAAGAAAAAAATCTTCCCTGTCTGTTGTTTTCAACAGTATATATATATATATATATATATATATATATATATATATATATATATCCATGTTATAATAATAATACATATCCATGTTATAATTTTTGAATAAATATTATTAGCTCTACTTCGTATTGAGCACTTTTTTAAGAATAGTGTTTCTTTGGATAAGAAATATTATTCCATCCATACGTATCCTATACTCATATATATATATATATATATATATATATATATATTTCTCTCATAAAACAATTTTCGATGACAAAAAATATTTCGAAAAGACTTTAAATGAAAATGGTCATAAAAATAAATTAGAATATAAGCCTCAAATAAATAAGCAAATAAGTATAATTCGAGGAAATGAAATATTTTTGTTCAACCCAACTTTTAATTTAGAAGTAATATCTGAAATAGGGAAAAATGTTTTCGAAATGATTAATAAATACATCCCTAAAAACTCAGAATTTAACAAGATATTTAATAGAATTACAGTTAAATTAACTTACAGTTTTACCTGCAATTTAGAAAATTACATAAAAAGACACACGCCAAGAATTAAAATAAAAAATAACGCGCAGTAAAATATCGTTAATGAAAATCTAACTGCAAAGATTAAAACAATGTCCACTTGACGGAGTTTGTAACACCGAAAGAATTATTTACAACGCAGAAGTTCAAGATACAAATGGGTAGAGAAAAATATACATAAGATATCCTGCAGGCAATTTAAAAAAGCGACAGAACAATCATAAATCAACATTCAAGCTAGTAAGCCTTAAAATTGTACCAAACTAGCCAACTAAGAAAAGAATTAATCATTTCCAAAACGAGAAAGGCTGGTAAATGAAAGGTCTGAAAAAATGTCCGATGTATACAACTTAGAAAATATATTTTGGGCTCGTACAATGGGGAAGAAAAAAGTATGAAAGTGTGTACAATATTATTTCGCCAGCCTTGACTCACTCTTACCTCATTTTTTCTGTTATGCATTCTAAAATTTCTGTCATACGTTCAAAAAATTGTTGGATAATCAATTAAAATATAATGCATGAAGATACCGAAAGGTTAAAACTAACGTAGCGTAATCGGCTGATCTTCTGAATTAGAATATATATATATATATATATATATATATATATATATATATATATATATATATATATATATGAGCTTTGGGTGTAAATGTGGCTTTCATGGTCGTTAATGAATAAGTTTTCTACGTCAAGGGATGCGGAAGTGCCATGGTTAGGGGTTGTGGATTTTAGAATTTTAAGAAATTCGTGGGTTGACTTGATATTGTAATTGGTAGGTAGGTATGGAATGACAGTATCATATAGGGATTTAGACAATTGGCACATGGGGGTAGGGATCTGGGAGATTATGGGTCGTAAGGCGTACCCAGGTTTATGTATTTTGACGTTACCATATATCCGGGCTTATAATCGCAAATGATTCTGTTGATTTTCAAGGATCCTATAATGGCATTATTAGAAGCTATGAATTTGCTAACGTATGTTTTAAGAGATTCAGTGGGGTTCTTGTTTAGTTGTGTGTATTTTGATCGATCGTCTACGAGATGCTGTAATTGTTTCTGGTGATCTAATTTATCCAAAATTAAGTTAATTTTTGTATTTACCGGCTCGTCAGATGATGAAGTTGGATTATTTTTTTTTTTAGGTTTTAGCATTTGTGAGTTATCGAGAAATATGGTTGTTGATGTTATGTAGAGAAGGGTCTTTTAGACGTTGAGCCTTGAGGAAATCTCTTAGGTTTGGGTTTAGTTTTATTAGTTTGTCATTTTCCAGTTGGAGTCATGACTGGTGTAAAAATTTGGTTTCAGTTTTCTTTTTGATGGGGTTAATTTTTGGTGGCAAATGACAATTAGGACTTAGGTTTAGAAATTCCTTTTGGTTGTCTGTTAATGTATGGCTGGACAGGTTTACGTATTTGTTAGTGTTGTTGGAAAGTAGGTTATTTCCTTGATATAAGTGGCAGAGCTTTTTGCGATGGTTTCTAGGTGTCTGAGTTCGGCATTGTAGATACTAAGATTAATGTACTGTAGTGCCTCTTGATATTCAGGTTAAGTCAGGGTATTTTGTAATATGCCATCGTGTGCTTGGATTTCATTATTCAAACGTTAGAGTTCGCTTTTTGCTGATGCTATTTCTCGTAAAACAGGGTTTTTCCAGAATGTGGGGCTTTTGCTTTCCTTGTTGGCTGTCGGGTCATGTAACTTAAAAATTGTATATTTGGGTAGTAATCTCTTTTTATGCAGGTTTCATTAAAAATAATAGACAAGGTGTGATGGTTAAGTTTTGTATGTAATTTTTCATGTGATCTGATTTCTTTCTGTTGAGGACAAATTATATAAAAATTGTCCAAATATCTTGTTTATCCGAGCGCTTTCGGCTATAATTTTACTCATTTTCGAGGATGAATGTTATTTTACGTGTAACAAAATGTAAATGGTGTTATATATAATGTGGTATGTGTGTCAGTGCTAACTTATTAGCACCTCGTCAAGCAGTGAATTTTTTTCTGTTTGGAATCATTACATATGTTGAAACAAAAACAACGCAATTGTTACCATATCCAGACAATTAAGTAATGGGGGGAATTTTGGAGGGATTGTCTCAACCGACAGAAAGACAGATCATGATGGATATTAGGAATTAGATTATAATTGTAAGGAGTGGGTAGAGAATTGGAATGACTCGAAAATCCAGATTTTTTGGTTTCAGTAATAAAACACTTGGACGTACACAAATGTATCATAGCATGTCTGCAAAGGTATAATGTGTATTCGTGTAAAGGTTACAGGATTTTCTTTGAATTATTTATAGTGAAAAGTGAACGTGTTATCTATCCGTTAGCCGAAACATATGAATTAACAGAAGATAGGAGAATCAAAAAAAAAAAAAAATATATATATATATATATATATATACTAGTGTAGATTATAGATTAAGGGATGTAGTTATATTATATTGGAAAATAAATTAACTATACTTTAGGGTATATATTAGACGATGATGACAAATGGAAGTTGCATCGCTACTTTTCTTTAGCAGGTGCTACATTTCTGCATAGAAAATCATACAGTAAAAAAAATATATTTCGATTGTACCAAGTATTCTTTTAAAACTCGCCATTATCAGCACATCTTCCCTTTTGATTATAAAACTTACCGCAATAATAAGTCACTTTCTACATACTATAGGCAATTACTAGAAGCTAATAAAACGCCTACGGTAAAATAGAAAATATTAAAAAACGAAAACAAAACAGAACTTGTGAATCATGACATGAGCTATATTTTCTATGTCTACAGCAATAAATTGCAAATTAATAAATTCCCAAAATTAAACTGCTTATATATAATTTAAGAAAATGTTTCAGTCACTTTTAGCCTTTGTATCGCATGAAACAATAAAAACATTGTTTGGAAACATTAATGATTGTTTTAAGATGTCTTCTACCTTTGTTAACGCAGCAATATATATATGGAATGAGCTAGCAAAACTATGTACACATAAGGAGTTTACATAAGGTTTTTCTTTCTTTCATTCAGCATTTTCTGTAATCTGTCAGTGACCTAGTCCGTAACATTGCAAGATTAAAGAGATCAGACTATATTAACTATTTCTAAATGGCTGATGAGATATCTCAAGAGAAATTCTTTTGTTCAGGATAAACTGAAAATATATTCCGCAAATATGATGTCACACATTGAGAGGTCTTGTAACTATGTATGCCAACAGTAGCAGAATGTTTTGAGGTTACAGTTTTTTAACGCTACAGGCTCGCTGCTGTAGAGTAAATTTTTGTGGAATTTTATAAATTAGAAGTTATTATAATTTACACTCTTGATAAAAATGGCGAAGTTTCAGCTATACTTTTATTTTTTTATTTTTTTTAATCATATCACCCCAAGCAAGGCGGTAACGCCACTGATGCGCAGGGGGCTACGTAAGGGTAAAAAGAATGGAAAAGAGAAAGCCGGAAACCACATCCTAAACAGGGAACAAGAGATGAGCCTCTTCACCTATTCAATAGACGTGGGTGGAGTGTGGACCGGGCGATAGTTTAGTCTATCTACTCCAATTGAAAAAAAAAAATAAATAAAGAGAGAAAAGAGCGAAAAGATTGGAAAAGAGAAAACCGGAAACCGCATTCTAAACAGGAAACAAGGGATGAGCCTCTTCACCTGTTCAAAAGATGTGGGTGGAGTGTGAACCGGGCGATAGTTTAGTCTATCTACTCCAATTGAAAAAAAAAAAAAGAGTGAAAAGATTGGAAAAGAGAAAACCGGAAACCGCATCCTAAACAGGAAACAAGAGATGAGCCTCTTCACCTGTTCAAAAGATGTGGGTGGAGTGTGAACCGGGCGATAGTTTAGTCTGTTGATCGGGATATCTCAAAATCGCTTGACAGGGTTTAACATGCTGCCCTTCAGCGCATGCTACAGTGCTACGGTATTTACAGACGTTTTTTTTTTCGATTTAATCAAATCGTTTCTATTTAATCGCGAAATGGAGGTCATCTTCAACGGGTATGCTTCGAGATTTTTTCACATGGCTCTCTTCTAGGTTCTAAGCTTTACCTGATTTTCATCAATGATCTTCCTGTTGTAATCAGTTCATAAGTAAGCATGTATGTAGATGACATCATCATTAACTTCTTCTTCTTCTTCTTCTTCTTGTTCTTCTTCTTCTTCTATGTGCCCTGCCGCTTCAGGACGTAGGCGATCATGGTTCTCCACGTCTCCCTATCCCTTGTGACTCTTAGTATGTTTGTTCCTGCTACTCCTGTCAACCCCCGTTCCGTCATCCAGATGATCAGGGCCTGCAAATATGTTATCCGCAGCCTTCCTCTGTCTCTCTTTCCTTCTATCCAGCCAATCAGTACCGGGTTCTACAGGCTCTCCTTCCTCATTGCGTGTCTCAGGAACTTCAGTTGTCTCTTCCTGATGCTCAGTATTAATTTCCTTTTTGTTGCCATTCTTTCCAACACCTCATCGTTGCTTGCATGCTCAGTACACGATATCCGCAGCATCCTTCTGTAGAACCACATTTCCGCTGCTTCCAGTTTTGTCCTCATTTTCGATGATATTGTCCAGCATTCACTGCCGTATTGAAGAACTGACATCACATAGCAATCCAGCACTCTTTTCTTTGTTTCTAGTGAAATTTTCCTGTGTGTTAGTACTTTACTCAGCTTCTGGAACGCGTCCTTTGCCATGCCAATTCGCCTTCGGATCTCTGTGTCGCACTTTCCATCTCCTGTTAGAACACTTCCTAGGTATTTAAATTTTTGTACTTGCTTGATTCTGGTATCCTCCACCTGTATTTGGCATGGAGAGTGACAAAAAAAGGACTACAAATAAACTTTAAGAAAACTGAATGCATGGTCATCAGCAAAAGGTGCAACCCAAAATGCCAAATACATCACTAATTACCGTCTCAATAAAACATCTGCCAAGTCTGACAAAGTAAACCACGCTGCTGCTCTCTGATGGGTCTTTCAATCTATCAGGGGTTGGGGTAAGAAGTGACTTGTAAATTTTAATGCTTCCAAAACGAAGTTGCTCTCCTGTAACCCCCCTAGAGAGACTTTCTTACATTCCATCTTTATTAATGACTTTAATATTCTAGAAAGTAACACAATGCGCCTTCTTGGCCTCACTCTCACAACCGACCTCAAGTGGAACGACTACATTGAATCAATAGCTATATCTACTGTTAAGAATGTTGGAGCACTGTGTCGGGCTAGGAGGATTTTTTTCGTCAGAATCGATATTCATCATCATCATCATTTATCCATCACACCCACATGGTGCATAGGGCAGTAACTTTTTGTTGCTATTTCTGTAACAAACTGTTTTTTACGGGACAGGGTTGTTAGCCCTGCACCCAACACCCAAACCTGGAGGACCAGTGGACCATTCTTGGTCCTTACGTTTACAGCACCTGGTATTCCCCAATAGTCACCCATTTAAGTACTGACCAGGCTCGATGTTGCTTAACTTCGGTGATTGGACGGGAACCGGTGTATTCAACACGATATATCCGTAGACAGAATCCATATTGTCATTGAATACTGTTGTCATATCTGGTTGGGTGCTCCTGTTATTCATTTTGACGTTGTCAACAAAATCCAGATAAGGATATGCAATTTAATAGATCCCGATATAGCAGCTCGATTTCAGTCACTTTCTCACCCATGTGATGTGACTTCCCTCTGTCTTTTCTACAAATATTATCTCCGGCAAACTTCTTTACTCTGGTACCCCGACCACATGAATTTACCCGGGCTACTAAACAGGTAAATACGTCCCACCATTTTACCATTAAAATAGTCAAATGTAACCGTCACTTCTCCATCAGTTTCTTTTCTCGCACTTCCCATCTGTGGAACTCCCTTCTTTATACTTGCTTCCCTGATAGCTACACTCTCCAAATTTTTAAGTGCAACTTCTATCTTCTTGATTCCGAACTTTCTCTTGTCCTTTCTCCGACATCTCCGGTAACTTGTTCAGTTTATTTTCCCTTCCTTTTCTTTCACTGTAGCCTTCTGCACACCAGTGGCGGTACTGCCTTGCTTGGAGTTAAACGATTATAAAATAAAATAAAAAATATTCGGACTCTTTTCCCTAATTCTTTTTTGTTAGCACAACGTTTCGACTGCTGTGCCTCTTATCTTCCCCAACTGTATATCGATCTGTGTATCCTAGAGGAATTTCTGAACAGAACGCATTATTCATTATACGGGGATAGACTGTTTTCGTTTCACGGCTCATGTCTGCAATTATCTATTACTTATTTCATTTATTGCTCGCCGTTTTCCAGTGAGTGCATTTTACTATACATGACGCGGAAACAAATATATATTATTCGTTTTTGTTTGAAGCTATATGTATTTACACGGTTGGGAGTTAGGTAAATATTAGTCATTTATATATCCATAGGTAAGCATTTACTTGGATCGGGCCTAGGTAAACATTAGATTTTTATATATATTAATCTTTAAGCATTTACTTCGATCGGGGACTGGTAAATATTAGACCTTATATGTGAATCTATAAGCATTTACTATGTCCGGGGATATTAAACATTTTTATGTAAATATATATTCATTTACTTGTTTTAGAGGAAAAGTAAATATTAGACATTTATATATGTTTTTTTTAAAAATATATATTATATGTAGGAGTAAGCATTTACTAGAATGTGCGTTGTGGTGCAGTGGATATCGGCTCGAAACGAGAAATTGGAGAGCCAAGTTCGAATTCCAGTTAAATTTGTTGCATTCACTTACACCCTTGAGAAAGGTGTTAATCCATCGCTTCTCCTTCCAGCTATGGGTTAAATAGCATGACAAATTAGGTTCTATAAACTTGGTTGGCAACCAGTCTACTGCAAAAGTAAATGGCAACCTACTGCGAGAAAATTCTCTGCCCAGTCAGTCATGTCTCTTTCGAGACATGATTCACCAAGCGTGTATCACGTATGACACTTAACTGACTGAAGCATTTACTTGATTTGGTGATAGATAAATATAAAACATTTATATACGAATCTATCCGTACAGGTTCTTATTTGAAAATTTTATATGAATTTGTTAGCATTTGGATGGTTTGAGGAGATCTCATTACTAGACATTTATATATGTATATGTAAACATTTACTTGGCCCCGTGATATGTAACTATTAGACATATTATAATCGGAAATCATTTATTTGGTTCCTAGGACACGTAATGAGGAAGGAGGGTTTGGAGAATCTGATACTCACAGGATAGAGAGACAGGGGAAAGCAACGCGTGACATACTTGATATGCTTGAGCAAGTTGATGTCAGAGCAGAGTTTAGGTGAAAGACTAATAGAAAAAGTGTTAAGAGCTACAAGAGATAGGATGATGTGAAGGGCTATGATTGCCTACGACCTGAAGAAACACGACACATAAAAGAGGAACACTAAATTGGCGGCAAGGTCTTATCTTTCTACAGATTAAATAGCTAGATGTAACCGTAAGTTTTATAACAGTTTATTCCATCTCACTTCTTCCTTGTCGAACTCTTTTCTTGCTTGTTAGTCAACTTTGATGTCCAAAAATTTAAATGCAATGCTAATCGTTATCTTCTGTTTTCTTAATTCTTGTTCTTTTTTTGTTCTCTCTCCTTAACAATGTTATTTGTTTCCGATATTATATGACATTCACCAACTCCCTGGCATCTTGGTGACTTTATTCCTTTTCTTAGGATGAGGTTTTTTTTTATCGTTTTACCCCAAGCAAGGCAGTACCGCCATTGATGCGCAGGGGGTTGCATAAGAAAGTTTTAGGCAGGAGGAGAGTGAAGAGAAAGACAAACAGGGAGTGTCAGAGAAAGGGCAAGAGAAGGATGGGAACACAAGTATGAAAACAGTTGCGAAGGTAGGGAAAAAGGAAAACACGATATACGGGGTGATGTAGAAAGGACGAGGGAAGGACTAGAGCCAAGTGGATAAAAGATGGGAATTGACATTGCATTTAAATTCCTGGTGGTTGTAGCCGTCAAGAAAGCAAAATAAATGTTTTTTGGTCTTTTGTGGTCATTATAGATAAGCTTAATTATTTAATAATAATAGCCTTGATAATCAAATTACTTGTTCAAATAAAGCAATTTCTACTCTGAAAACGGTAACGATCTTAGCATTTAAACCCAAGCTTTTTGGGAAAAGGGAAGTAAACAGTGAATTAGTGAAAAATGCTGATATATTTTATAGTATATAGTATATTTTGAAAAGTTTAACATCACTGGATTTTAAGTTCGTAATTATTTTTTATGGTTTGCTTATACGAATAAATTACTCAGTTTTTTCGTTCTTATTTTCCCTATATAAATATATATTATTATTTATTTAATTTATTTGTTTATTTTCCCTATATAAACATATTATTATTTATTTATTTGTTTATTTTCCCTTTATAAATATATTATTATTTATTTAATTTATTTGTTTGAACATATAAATATGTCGGTTATTAACACCATTTTGTTAATCTACGGAACTTTCTGTAAGGTTATTATTTATATATTTTTAATTTTCTGAGTTTCGAGAAGGAAACATACATAATGATGAGCAAATATACAAACTTTGAGCTTCGTATATAATATGTAAATACATTGTATATGATATTATTATATTTTCATCATAGAAATGCAATGAACATCTGTAAGAAAATAATGATCTGTAATCAGGCATTATCAAAGATGACTACTAGGAAAAGGCTATGATATACAGTGATTTGAATCAAGGGTTTGACGCTAGGAGCGTTTGACAATATGTTGCGTTTGGAGACATGATTTTGTATCACACGTGACTGAAATTTATAACATATATACATATTTTGAAAGTTAACATTTCTTTTTTTCCATACGTGTGAATTTTAATTATAAAGGAAATAAATGGAAAATAATGAGAGGCATTTTGTCATTTAAAACGCTTTAAAATCAAATAAAAGCGCTGAAGAACCATAATAAAAGAACACTTGCCACAGCTGAGACTACTGTTTATAAGTGGTGCCCTCCGTTTCGTACAGAAAATCTTAATCTGATAACGTTCCACCATGTCTGCAATCGAAAAGCTGATTAAAAATAACCTAGGTCACACGACACGGGACATCACAAAGATACTCCACATATTTTATATGATCCTTGCGAAGCGTTCGAAAAAGAACACTGATAAGTCGGTGCAAAAGTCGGGTGCTCCTGCTATTCATCTTAATCTTCCTTTGGTTAAACTGATGAGTGTCACGTGATGGCTACTGAGTAACGTCAGTTCATAGAGTGACGATAGTAGTTTAGTTAGCTACCTGAAATCAAACCAAGAGCGTTCATTTTTTTTTTTCAAGACGGTACGTAGCTGAAGAAAGTAACAAGAAAGGACTAAAAATAAACTGCACGAAAACCGAATGCATGGTCATCAGTAAAATGGGCAGCCCAATATGCCAAATACAGGTCGGGGATACTAGAATCAAGCAAGTACAAAAATTTAAATACCTGGAAAGTGTTCTAACAGAAGATGGAAAGTGCGACACAGAGATCCGAAGGCGAATTGGCATGGCGAAGGAAGCATTCCAGAGGTTGAGTAAGGTATTAAGAAACAGGACAATTTTGCTAGAAACAAGGAAGTGGGTACTGGATTGCTATGTGCTGTCCGTTCTTCAATATGACAGTGAATGCTGGGCAATATCATCAAAGATTAAGCAAAAACTTGAAGCAACTGAAATGTGTTTCTACAGAAGGATGCTGCGAATATCATGGATCGAGCATGTGAGCAATGATGAGGTCTTGGAAATGATGGAAACGATAAGGAAATTAATACTGAGCATCAGGAAGAGACAGTTGAAGTTCCTGGGACACGCAATGAGGAAGGAGGGCTTGGAGAATCTGATACTAACAGGCCAGATAGAGGGAAAAAGAGACATGGGAAAGCAACGGATAATATATTTGAAGGACCTAATCAGGTGGATGACGGAACGGGGATTGCATGGTATAACAGAAGGCGTGCTCAGAGGCATCAGGTATAGGGAAACGTGGAAAGCCATGATTGCCTACGTCCTGAACGGACAGGGCACATAGAAGAAGAAGGTTAAACTTACTTCCCCAGTTAGCTGCCACAGGACAGCAAACAATCCCGTAGCTCTGTTTTCCCTTCGAGAAATACTTCCTCGTCAGAGACGCGGAAGATAAATCCAATCCGCTCGAATTCCTGAATTTCTGCTCTTCATCAATGATCTTCCTGATGTCATCAGCTCCTAAGTAGACATCTATGCAGATGACACCACCATTTGCTATCGTCTCAATATTAAATCTGCCAAGGCTGACAAAGTAAATCTGGCAGCCAGTCTTGAACCAACCTCCAATCAGTGGTTAACCGAGGTAGAAACTAACTTGTGAAGTTGAATGTCTCCAAAACAAAACGACTCTACTTTACTGCCACCCATCAGAATAGGTGATGCAAGTTTTCTTGCCTCTTTGGCCTCACTTCTTTAACCGACCTGAAGTGGAACGACTATACCGAATTTATAGTTGCATCTACTGCTAGGAAGGATGTGTCTCTGTGTCGCGTCAGAAAGGTTTTCTTCTCATAATCCATCTTGCACATTTATAAATCTATCATTCGTTTTTGCATTGAATACTGTTGTCATATCTGGTCGGGTGCTACTGCTATTCATCTTAAGGTTCTCGACAAGATCTAAAGAAGGATCTGCAGTTATTGACAGAGGATTGTGTATGACGAATTCCTTCCGCAAAATCAGACCAATTAAAGGCAACACGCGGTAAAAATCTTTCGAAATTTTATCTACTGAAAGAGTATTGTTTTCCATCAGGACATTGCTAGATCTCACGTCATTTTGAAGACACTGAAAAAATTAGTCAAGGTTCACTTTGATGACCTTTTATATCAAGGACTGGTGTAAGGGTCTCGTAAATTCCCCACCATCCCTCCGAATCTATGATGAGGTCCTCGAATGTGTAATTCGGGGCCCCTACTCTATTACATCACAATTTTCGTAAGGTAATATTTGTATAAAATACAGATTTTCTTGTAACCTAATTATTAAACAACTAGCAGTATAGCCCGGCGTTGCTCAGGTGTAATGAAAGCTTTAAAACTAATCCATGGTCCTGGAGCTCAGACTCTTTGGACGTTGGCACGAAAGACTAAAAAGCAATAGTTGTTTCCAGTTAAAGCGAAACCGTATACTGAAAGAAAAATGAATAGATGTAAGTCAAATTTTGATTTCCTGGTATCGATATCAAATAAGTTTTTTTCGTTGTAAACTGAATTTTGAAGGCTAAATAAGTCCTCTGAGTAAATGGTATCATGGCTGAGACTAACAACTATAATTATACCTACTTAGAGCCAAACCCGAAGCAAAAACTAAAATAAAAGGGCTGAAAAAATACAGGCTGATAAACAGACACACACAGAAACATCTTATATATATATATATATATATATATATATATATATATATATATATTATCGATTTTCTGCACTATTGTAAGAACTGCAACCTTGAAACTTCTGAATATCGTTTCTTATGTCTTTGCCTATGAGTGTATCAAATTTGATTAAAATCGGACCACTCCTTCTATAAACCGATTT
>JBBBDQ010000518.1:1362500-1490000 GCA_037127315.1 Ascarosepion bandense
TGTATAAATTCGAGTATGGCTGAATTTCATCTGCGTTTTTACCTTACAAACGGCCAGTATTGTCACCTAACAGAGCTCTGTTTTCCGACTTTTATACAATAAAATGGCGTTTAAAGCATAAGTGATAAAATTTAATTTTCATATCAAATTTGAAGTATATTTTTATAAACAGTTCCTTTGTGTTATTTATCTAAATTCAAATGTTAAAATTTGCTATATATTCGCAGTTTTCAGTTGGGAAAGATGCTTTTAATTTATTGCCTTCTGTTTAAAAGGAATATATATCTATGGTGTCAAAATTTAGTCATAAGTCAGTAGAAAAAATATCAGTGTCTCTATATTAAAATAAAACATAAAATAAGCATAATCATGGCTTCTAAAAATAACGATTATTAAAGAACGGACATTGATTAAATATTTTTTAAAATATTCATTTTTTCTTTTAAATTCAGTAATCTTCGACCCGGCAACGTTACAATTTTATTATTTGAAGCATTTGTTGTATCCATTGTTGTCGTATGCAATTTCACATTATGACAATTTAGTTAAATACTGAATTATATAAAAATAAATTTTTCTTAAATCAGTACAAAATTATTTAAACAAGTCTAAAAATTATGTTCGAAAAATTATTTTTGTTTAATATTATTCCAGTTTGGGTATTCTTTAATCGAAATTTCAGAATCCAAAAATCTTCAAAATGCGAAAGCCTTCACACTCACAAAGCTTTTTCAGGTGCTGACATGACGTTCCACAAATAAAAACCTTCAGAAAGTACTGGTAATTGACCTCATCCACTGTAGGTAGGGATTCCCCAGCCCAGCTACATAGTCTACTTTAGCGCCAGTTTCTTGTTAACGATCGTTACAGCAACATCTTCGTTCGTGGATTACTTACCAGGTGTTTCGTGCTCAGTAAAGATATTCAAAATGTCAAAGTTCTACATTTGTACATTTTTGTAAGTAATGATCTTGTTTTTTGTACACGTACAGAAAGTACAAAACATTATTTTTATACGAAATCTTAATTTCACTACTTAAAATCAGTGTAAGCATACATGACTAACATTATTACCATTATATGTATGTGCTCAAAATTTACTAAATTTTATACAATTCTACTTTTAGGGCATATGTCATGCATGAATCTATATATTATTGGTTTTATTCACAAAACGAATAATTCACATAAACATGAAAAATTTCAATAAGCCACAAAAATCATAACATCTAAACACTTGAAATATACAAATATGTTTACTTATATGAAAAATGTTCACAAGGGACTTTCTATCTGAAATAAAATATAAAGTTTAGTACTTATCTTATGATGATTTCCACGAGCTTGAATATGTACGGTTTTCTACTTTGGCTGTCCAAGAAGAAAGAGGATGATTGACGTTCCTGACTAAGGATATCTCGTCAGATCACGTGAGAGTTTCCTATTTTCGTGAAAATCTATTTTTAGTTTTTTACAGTGTTAGTCAAGGGTAGACAAATTTTTCTCTCGTATCCTGTTATTTATATAAAACTACCTTCAGAATATATGGTATGTATATAAAACAACCATCAGGCTATATGTTATTTATATAAAACTACTTTCAGAGTATATATATAAGCTATGTTATGAAATGTAAAGGAATATCAAGTTTATGCATGGACTCAATTCCTAAACAATCTGCACCGTTTTACAGTTGCTATATACAAATTAAATAGCCTCTATTCTGAAACCAGAAAAAACATATGAAAACCGAAGCATATTTTGTACAAAGAATTTCTGATAAAGGATTCTTAACTTAGACAGACATCATAAAATTATTCAAATATTTCTCTCGTGGTCAGCTCTGCAGAGCTATGAATAGAATACAAAATAATTAGTATAATGATGGAAAGTTCTTTAGAAAGTAGATGTCTTGATGAAAATGTTTATACAGAAATTGTAGAGAGGTAAGAGAACTTCTATTACAACTTTGCCTTTCCGTACGAGTGTTATTCTATTAGTAAGATAAAATATGTACTTCCAAACCTGACCGCGTAAAACAAGTCTTTCTCTTGGTTAGTATGCTATAGAATTTGTTAATATTCGGATATAAATTTCAATGAATGAACTAGTTTCTTTTTCCTTCCTTACATACTTCGATTTTTTTCTTCCAGGATGTCGATCTTTCTTTCTGGGGGAAAGGTCAAGTGGAAAAAAACAATTCGAAAATCCAATCGACATTTATTGACTTGAAAGACATATGACAAGAATGAATGAATAAACAAATATATTCAGAAGCTGATATTTGTTTTTGTGTATATAAAGAAGGAGACAGGCTGGGGAGGAGGTGATCAATGTATGTTTTTAGATGAATACCATTTAACCTTGGCTATTAATAAAACAAGCTCGCTTATGAAGAAATGAGACTGTTCCACTTAGACGCAGATTATTTGTACGGAGTGAGTCTTAACCCTGGGCCGACCAAATAAACGATCAGAATTTAAATCTTTCACATGACGTCGTTGTACTTTTGAAACAATACGAAAAAGTTTGTATAGTTATTAGCAAGTTTTTATATGTCTGGCACAAGGCTGAGTCATGCAGGGACGATTCCATCTGCGAAATGTTAATGTACAAGTGGGCCCGTGTCATAAAAAATGACAGTAATATATTCATGGGTACATGTTGCCGTCTAAAATGACTGTAACATATACATAGATGTACCTACTATTGAGTATCTTACATTAAGATATAAAAAAAAACTGAGCGTGATAAGAGGGATATCGAGCACTTTGCAATAAAGAACATTCTTGGCAAAGTACGTTTTATCAGTAAAACTACTGAAAAATCAACAATCTTGGCGCCCAAAATTATCACAACTCAGCACTATATATATATATATATATATATATATATATATATATATATAAGTGTGTGTGTGTGTATGTGTGTGTGTGTGTGTGTGTGTGTGTGTGTGTGTGTTTGATATACAAATGTCTTTATTATAATAGATAATAGAGAGGATATATATATATATATATATATATATATATATATATATATATATATACAAGTACAGGGTATGTATGGATGGAATAATATTCCGTAACACAATTCTTAAAAAAGTGCTCAATACAAAGTAGAGCTAATAATATTTATTCAGAAATTATAACATGAATATGTTATAATATCACTACAAAAGTAGCTATTTTGTTTCTATAATATTGTGTTTTATCAAGTGATGAGGTTTTATTTATTTATTTATTCATTTGAAGGGTTTTAAAAGGTTAAAAACAAGCCAAACCCCCTTAATCAGGGAGGCATTGTTGCATCGACAGCGTGGACCAATCAGAATAAAGTAACTTCTAAGTTGAAGAATATGAGAACAGACTCAAAAACCAATTTTGGGGGCATTAATATTAATATTTGACAAAATTGAGATCAGCATTATTAATCGACTATTAGATTCACTTTATTTTTATTGCGAATTTTAAATTCTAAGGTAACAAATTATTAGATTTAGATTATTATAAAGTTATTCATATATTAAACGAGAAAAAGGCATGAACGCACACATACAAACCTAAAAACATCCACACATGGACAAATAGACGAGTATACACATATACACAGGCATACAGACACATATCCAGATTAATATACGCACGCATATATAGATACACAAATTTCAAAATTTTGTTTTTATCGACGTGTCAACTTGTCTGTTAAATGTTAAAGCTAGGTTTGGAAAACGACTGTAAAGGCTACAATATTAGATACATGTAAAAAGAGAATTCGTAAGATGA
Organism: Ascarosepion bandense; assembly: GCA_037127315.1. NCBI lineage: Eukaryota > Metazoa > Mollusca > Cephalopoda > Sepiida > Sepiidae > Ascarosepion > Ascarosepion bandense. The sequence continues at coordinate 1,366,286 of JBBBDQ010000518.1, forward strand.
CAAGAGCCTTGAATGAATGAGGTCAGGGCAGACACAAGCATATCTCAGTGCATGAAGACATAAACATCATTAGATATATACTCACATAAATACACAAGCTAAAAACAAAAACGTACATATATATATATTCATACTTCTGAGAAAAACGCTCGTTGATAGCACGTACATACTTAAACAAGAAAATAATAAACAGAAACTAAAAATCCTCGAAGCAATCTACATTAAACAATTTAAACCTGGTTTGAATACAATCAGTTTTGATATTTCCAATAACGTACTCAAATGCCTGTAATCAGATCAGGGACCACAACGCCACTATTTTGTCACTGTCTTCGGCCATCCGCCACGGTAGGGATGGACTTATATTTTCAATTTAATTCTCTTTATTGTTAATAGCTTAAATGTTTTATGTTTACTGTGTGTTAATATTTACTCTTTGATAATGGCTTATGTAAGCCGAAAGCTTAGACCCGATAAAAAATCAACAATTACTGTGATTTTTTGTTGTCTTTCAACGATATCACCATCAAGTATATCAGACGGTATGAACGGATCCTACACAAAATTAATAGACAGATCTTGTCTATATTATTCAATGAAACCTGCATATATATTCTTGTCTATGCACATTTATAGGAATGTGGGCTGTTTACTACAATATAAGTGGAATGGTAGGTCTTAACCGTGAAGATTAGACTTGAGAAGAAGGTAGTTAGTCCGAGAACTTTCCGTGGAAGAGACGTTGGAGTTTGGAAAATAATTTGTTACCCAAAAGAACCTTATCGAGACTTGAAAGCGAAGAATGTGACCCAAATTTGACTATAGTACTCAATTTTCAAACTGATCTGGTAGATGTTGGTGACCTAGTGAACAAGTTTGAGTGACTAAAATGGGAACCGTTTCTCCACTTCGAGGCATCCTATTATTTACTAGTCTTCCTTTGACTCTTAGTGTTAATCGGGGATGACTAATGAAAATCAATGTAAGAACCACCGCAAGGCTGTCCCCAATATATACAGGGACCACATCAGAGCCATCCTGGATGAATCAATGAGTGACTAAAATGGGAACCGTTTCTCCACTTCGAGGCATCCTATTATTTACTAGTCTTCCTTTGACTCTTAGTGTTAATAGGGGATGACTAATGAAAATCAATGTAAGAACCACCGCAAGGCTGTCCCCAATATATACAGGGACCACATCAGAGCCATCCTGGATGAATCAATGGAGTAAACATGTTAAAGTCATCCAGAATCTATATAGGGACCACATCTAGGTCATCCTCAATCGATACAGGGAGCAAATCGAGGCATATCTCAATCGATAAAGGAACCGTATAAAGGTATTCACGCACGCCAGTACTATCTGAACGCTGTTTGAGACTCCAGACTCAGAATCTTCCTTCTGCTATCATCCAAATTCTCTTCGAATGGCCTACTCTATTCCGCCACGCGTGAACCCTTCCACCATAAAGGGGAACCGGTTGACTTTGTTTAAAAAGAACGTCTACAGGGCAACAACGAAGGAAAATCAGAATTTACTAACTAGTGTCTTTTCGATTTTCCGAGTCGTATGACACTGATTATTATTTTTTTTATCACAATTTCGACTTGGTCATCATGCAATGTAACCGATCCTGACTTGGCATCTAAACTTCAGTCACCGTCGCGTAAACTTCCTCACCGTCGCGTCGTAGCTTCTCTTTGTCTTTACTACAAATAGTTTCATGGCAACTGCACTGACAAGCTTTTTTCCTGGTGCCCCGACTACATGAATTTAAGCGTGCAACTAGACTGGCATTTAGGTCCTACCCTTTTACTGTTGAAATAATTAAATGCAATCACTAATTCTACTCAGTTTCTTTTCTCGCCTCTGGAAATCTCTTCAGTTTGCTTGCTACAATCTTCGAAAATTTAAAAGCAACGTCAATCTACCAACTTGAATTTTTCTTTTCCCTAATCCTTTCTCTCGCTTGTACTCTCTGTAACCTCCTGCGTACTAGTGGAATTTTGGCTTTGCTTGGGGTAAAAAGATTAAACAAAAACAACGACTGCAAACCTGCCAGAACGTTTTTGCTTTTCCAGCTCCAAATTACCACTTATGAACCGAATGAACTACTTCTCAGCTATGGCACTATCCACATAAACGCTACATATCTTATTTGCCATTTGTGCATCGTAGTTTTTCCTTCATTTTCACTTTAAAGTTTAAAACATTTTAAATTACCAATACATACACGAATCGTTGTATACTTTTCAGAATATGTATATATGACATTAAAAAAAAGCAAAATTTCGTTAGCAACAAAGAAAATTATGCTGAATTGTAATTTCATATCTATTCTCCTGTATGATAGTGAACTCTAGACAATCTCCTCACAGATGAATTGATTTGTGACAATACAAATTAATATCATAGACTTAACGTGTAAATAACAGTGATATTTGAAACAAAACGGACACTTATAATTAGAACCAGAAACAGACAGTTGAAATTTCTAGGATACATAATGAGGAAAATGGACTTATAGAATTTGACGATGGCAGGATGAATTGAAGGTGATACGGACAAAAGAAAGCAACAAATAGCCTACCCATCGAGCTTGTTTAAATGGGTGGCAGAACTTGATTAGGAGAATAGCAGCCTAAAGAACTACAGGAAGTTGTGGGGAACCACGATCATCCACGTCCTGAATGAAGAAGAAGAAGAAGAAGAAGAAGAAGAAGAAGAAGAAGAAGAAGAAGAAGAAATATGTGATAAATTTCAGTAACATGTGAAATTAAATCATGTGTATTTAGATGGAGCTATAGGCATGGATGTGCGGGTGGTGCGGCAGATGGCTCAGAATTGTTAATCGGACAGTCGATTTCTAATTCCCGCCAGGCTCGTTATATTTACTTAAGCAAAAATACTCACGGGAAAGACATGAATGTAACAGCTATGGGTTAATTAGTAAGATTTCTATCACTAAATTCTTTCAAGAATAGCTTAATCAATAACACTAGATGATTATCTCCAAAAACATTCTTAACATCTAGAAATATATACTGGTTTTAAATAACCTGTAAAATGGTTGATAAACAGTATAAAACGAACCCGTCTATAAAACGTCACCTACTGAAAACGTTACAAACTTTTGCTGTAACCTAGTATTTACTAAACAGATAAAAACACGACCCCCTCCCAGTGTCAAAACTGGAAACCATACAGTTGCCGCCGAAATATTTGATGAACTTTTTCTCTTTCTTTTTCACTTCACTTTGCTCTCACAAGAATCAAGTGTCTACCGATTTAAGAACAGATCTTACTAATCAGCTCATGTCATTGTTAATCCCTGTCTTAAATCTGAAATGGACAATAATAACCTGGACTCTGGAATTATTAGGAGCCGAGTGCATAACTTTCTATATTTGATATTTCATATTGCATCGTTGTTACTTCTTTGAACAGTCAAATCCTGACATCAACAAACTAACAAATAAACATGATTTCGAAGAAAAAGTTTAGTACGAACCCATTGTAAAACAGCAAAATTTAAAATTTTGTATACATTGTAAAATCAGGAACAAAAGCATTGTCAGTGGTCAGGAATTAGTACAAGCGTTTTTAGCTAAAAATGTTATGATGCCAAAAACGCTTGTACTAATTTCTTACCGCTGATAATGCTTTTGTTCCTGATTTTGCAATATATTTTTATATTAAACACGTTTACATTATATATAGCTTACGGCTAGACAACGTTAAAACACCGGTTTCTATACGTTAATTAACGTCGAGCCTGGTCAGTACCTAGATACTCTCCCGCTTCTGTTGAACAGGAGTAGAAGTTCATCTCTTGTTTTCTGCGTAAGAAGAAGTTCCGGTTTCTATCCTCTTCTCAGCTCTGATATATTTCTTCAGAAGGAATCTATAGCTGCATTTACTGCTAGGAAGGGTGGGTCTCTGTGTCAGGCCAGAATTTTTTTCTCGTCAGAATCCATCTTGCACATTTACAAATCTCTGTGCATCGAATGCTGTTGCCACATCTGGTCGTGTGCTCCTGCTATACATCTCGAGATTCTTCCCAATATCCAAAGAAGGCTCTCTAATGTATTCGATCCTGGCCAAACATCTCAACTTTAATCACATTCTCACCTACGTGGGGTACCTTCTCTCTGTCTTTTCTGCAACTATTTTCATGGCAATTCTTCTGGTAAGCTTTTTCTCTGGTATCCCGGTAATATTAATTATTTAACCCTCTAGGGCCATTCGTATCATATTAGTGGGGGATCTGTTTATTACTTCATAACAATATAGAACTGATCCCCCACTTTATGACAAGTAGAAGCCTTAATCATATTATATTATTAACCCTCTAGGGCCATTCATATCATATTTGATACAGTATGAAAACAAGCCTTGAAAGAAATATTTTCCTGAAAATTTTGTTAAGAGAAATATTTTATAAATTTCAAATGAAAGCAGTACTGACTGCTCATTCAATGAATACCAAATGTTTCCTTATAGGGAAATACCAAATGTTTCCTTATAGGGAAATACTGTATCACATATGATACGAATGGCCCTAGAGGGTTAAATAGTAATTAGTGGGGGATCTGTTTATTACTTCATAACAATATAGAACTGATCCCCCACTTTATGACAAGTAGAAGCCTTAATCATATTATATTATTAACCCTCTAGGGCCATTCGTATCATATTTGATACAGTATGAAAACAAGCCTTGAAAGAAATATTTTCCTGAAAATTTTTTTAAGAGAAATATTTTATAAATTTCAAATGAAAGCAGTACTGACTGTTCAGTCAATGAATACCAAATGTTTCCTTATAGGGAAATACCAAATGTTTCCTTATAGGGAATTACTGTATCAAATATGATACGAATGGCCCTAGAGGGTTAAGCGTGCTACTAGACTAGCGGCTAGGTCCCATGATTTTACTGCTGAAATAGCTAGATGCAACCGTCACTTCTACTCGAACAATTTCTTTTCTCGCACATCCCACCTGTGGAAATCTTTTGTAATTTTCTGCTTCCCTGATAACTACAATCTTCAAAATTTTAAAAGCAACGTCAATCGCCATCTTTTGCCTTCTAGAACCCTGTTCCTTTTTTGTCCTTTCCTCAATCTTCCTCATTCTCAGCTTTCTCATTCCCTTTCACTTTTCACTACCCCTGCGTTCTAAGGGCATTACCCCCTGCTTGGTGGGGGTATTATTAAAATAAATGAATGAATAAATAAATAAAAATAACACACGACGGAAAGAATGCTATAAAAATCCCATGGACAGGGCACATGAAAAACGAGCAAATTCTAAAGAAAATAAGAACGAGAAAAGCATTCACAGTTAAAATAAACAAGAGACTATTGTCTTTCTTGAGACATATTACAACAACTTGAAAACTTGAAAATATTCTCAGGGCGCACGGAGGGAAGAAGGGGTAGAGGAAACAGCGAGCAACTTAGTGCGGATGAATGGCAGAGCAGGGACAAGGAAGAATGGCAAAGAGATGTTGCTTCGAGCTACAAAGGATAAAAAGTGACAGCGAGCCATGATAGTCCACGTTCTGAAGGGACACTGAATGTAAATAAAGTGCTTGTGAATGATACTGGACTGCATTTCCGTTGACTTTTCAGCAGTTTTGAAATTATAGCAGGCATTCTCGTAAATTGGTTGCGCTACTAAAGCAAGAGAGGACTCAATCTACCCTACTATTTTACTCATATGTAGGGAAGAATAGAGATGAACTTCCAGTTGAATTCCAGTTTAATTCACTTACGCACAAATACTCTTGAGAAAGGTAATAATTAATCTCTTCTCCTCCCAGCTATGGGTTGAATAGCAGGATAGATGGGTTCTGTAGCTTCACTTGCAACCAGCCGACCGTAGAAAATAATGGCAATCTACTGAGGGAAAATCTTCTGCCTAGTCAGTCATGTCTCGAATATATATCAGTCAGTTAAGTGTCATACTTGATACACGCTTGGACGATCATATCTCGAAAGAGACATGACTGACTGGGCAGAAGATTATCCCATAGGAGGTTGCCATTACTTTATGCGGTAGACTGGTCGCAATAATTGTTGATTTTTTATTAGGTCTGAGCTTTCGGCTTACATAAGCCATTATCAAAGGATGAACATTTAATGTTCAGTGAACATAGAACATTTACATTATTTTTAACAGAGTGGAGTTATACAGAGAAAATTAGACAGGTCCATTTTTTTTTTGTGTCGCACATCGTCTTTCCATGACAACACTATCAAGCTAATCAGATCATACAAACGGATCTTACACAAAATAGACAGAACTTGTCTATATTATTCAATGAAACCTGTATTAATGAAAAAATGCTGCCAAAATACACACAATGTATATATATAACGATCTTTATTTGAATGGATAGGATATATATATATTTCCCTCCTGTTACGCTCAGGATTTTTTATTACATTTTCTTTTGTCTTAATGTCAAAATATAATAATGGCAGTTTAAAATACTACATCTTAAACATTAAGGATAAACAAAACAATAAATCTTTATCCTTCCTATTATAATAAATACACTTGCGCGCGCGCGCGCACACACACACACACACACACACACATATATATATATATATATATATATATATCCTTCAAGTCATGCTAGTAGTTCTGGATATTTTTTCTTATGTCTTAATGTAATATACTTAATAGTAGGTACATCAATAAATATATTGCCTTCATTTTAGACTGTATATCGATATAAATATCTTGCCGTCATTCTTTACGACAGGGACCAACTCGTATATATATATATATATATATATATATATATATATATATATATATATATATAGAGAGAGAGAGAGAGAGAGAGAGAGAGAGACCCAGGTACACTCATAGTAACATTTGACGTGAACTGCCTGTACAGCAACATACCCCATGAACTAGTTAAACAGGTCATTTAATTTTCGATTGAAAAACACCCAGAAATACTTCTTACACGCTTCACAAAAGAATTTATTATACAAAGTATAAAACGAATTTTCATGAAGAAATAAAAACAAGGTCAATCAATGAGAAGAATTAAGTGTAGTGGGAGGTCATAAGATCTCAAAGAACGGTGTGTGTACGATTCACTGGCTAGACGATAGTGTAGCGAATGTTTCACCATGGAAATCCAGACATGTCAAATTTTAAACTGGAAGAAGAAAAAGAAAAAGTAGAAAAAATGAAATATAAGGAAAAAAAGTGTGGGGGGGGGGCGAGGAAAAGAGAAGACGAATTCAAACGTTGGAAAAGATAAAGGAAAAGAAAACATCAGAACTAACAGAAAGATAAGAATAATGAAATGAGATATTAAAATATTTTTACTTATTTTATTACTTAAATAATTTTAGAGAATTGAATTGGAAATTTTTTAATTACTATTATTATTTCATTTTTTAGGTGTACTTATGAAATAATCCACTTATAATTTTTTTTCTTAAATTAGATTATTGAACTAGCATTTTTTCAAATTACCTTTATTATTTTATTTGTACTTATGAACAAATCCTCTCTTAACTTAAAAAATTTAACTTATTGAACAGGCTATTTGTTTAAATTACTTTTTATTATTTTATTTATACTCATGATAATCCCCTTACAATAAAAAAAAAAACTAAACTAATAATTGGTAATTTTTTAATTACTATTATTTGTACTTATGAACAAATCTCCTTAAGTCAAGAAAGTTAGCTTATTATACTGGCTATTTGTTTTAAATTACTATTATTTTATTTGCACTAATAATAATTTTAAAAAAATTAGTTTAATTAATATTACTATATTATTTTATTTCTACTTATTAACAAATCGCCATACGTACATATGTCAGTTTATAATTCTTATCTTTCTCTTTGTTTTGATTTTGATTTTTTATTTTATGTTATCTTTTTTCAAAGTTTGTATTCGTTTTCTCTCTTCTTTTTTCTTATTTCTTTTTCTCTTTTTCCCTTTTATTTATTTTTTCTGCTTATTTTTTCTTCTTTCGGTTTAAAATTTGACATGTCTGGATTTCCACAGAAATTGCACTATGCAAGCCAATCATACATCCTCACACCGTTATTTGAGTTTTTTATTATCTTTCACCCCAATTAATTCTTCTCATTGGCTGAGTTTTTTTAGTTTTTCAGTTTTATTTATTTATTTATTTTTGAAATCGGCTTATCTATATATTACAAAAGAAATTAACCACATTTTACTGCCTGATGATGGCGTTTTAGCACCGAAACGTTATAGCCAACAAGTTGCAGTATGTAATAATAATAATAATAATAATAATAATGTGCTTGCCCCAAATGAATATAAAAATCGCCACGATAGTGTTGGGCAATATTTACATTGGACAATGTGCAAACACTATGGAAAATCTGTAAACAAGCACTGGTATGAACATCACCCAGCACCGGTTACAGAAATAGAAGATGTAACCATTCTATGGGATTACACCATCTACACAGACAGAAAAATTGAAGCAAACAGGCCAGACATTATTGTTAAAAACCAGAAGGAGAAGACTTGTCTATTAATTGATATGGCTTGTCCAACGGATTGTAACATAGCAACCAAAGAATTTGAAAAACTGTCAAAATATAAAGACCTGGAAATTGAAATAGAAAAAATGTGGAAATTGAAAACAAGAGTTGTGCCAGTGATAGTAGGTGCCCTTGGAATGATAAAAAGTGGAACAAAACAACACATTGAAAGAATCCTTGGAAACCCCAGCTTAAGAGAGATACAAAAAATTGTCTTATTAAGTACAGCCCACACACTAAGGAAAACTTTATCTATGTAATGCTAGGGATGATAGGGAAGATAGAAAAACATGAAATGGAGCCATAACAACAAGCCACGACCTGCCTTAGGTCTCCCCGCAGACTTGGTTGGTAGTGAGACCAAAGCAGAAATCGAAATATGATGAAAAATTAAATAATAATAATAACGCTAGGGATGTTAGGGGAGATAGAAAAAACATAAAATGGGGCCATAACAACACACCACGACCTGCCTTAGGTCTTTCCGCAGACTTGGTAGGTAGTGCGACCATAGCAGAAATCAAAATATGATGAATAATGACAACACTAATAATAATAATAATAATTACCATATTTTTATCCTCTACATATGTATTGAACACTTCTTAAAGTAAATATCTAACTGTGGAATATACTTCCATTAGTGATCATTACTCATATATATATATATATATATGCGTGTGTGTGTGTGTGTGTGTGTGTGTGTGTGTGTGTGTGTGTTGTGTTTTTGTGTGTTGCGTTTATGTGTGTTATCTGTGTGATGAAAGTTTTTAATTAAACTGATTTTATTGAAGACCGAAATCAATTTTTATTCAATACCAGGGTCAGTTCGAAAATAATACCTCCCATTTATTTCAATGTAAAATACGGATTTAAGGAGCACAGAACCCTATGGATAGAGCAAGTTTTCCGCACTATTTTCTTCCAATGTCACTATTTTGACAGAGGTTATCAATAACGTTTGAAATTGACGAGTTGATAGCCGTGCAGGACCGACCGAATTGCTTACCGCTGTCACCGCTGCTGAAACACATTACCCACCCGTTTTCACATCGATTAATTTTTCAGCAAACGTTGACGAATATTGTGTAATATTTTGGGTACAATATTTTTTACATCGAGGTATTCAGCTACAAACTGCTGCTTCGTATGCAATTTCATGTTAGACGCCATTTTGCGAGACTGCCTATTAGCTGCTACCTGTAGTTCGGTGTGAAATTTTTGTCGAGCACGTTCAACATTTACAGCCAGCATCCGCCTCTAACGCCGTGAGCCAAAATAATAAACTAAGAAGCATTACTTTCGGAAGAGCACTATCATCGTAATCGTATATCATCTGTTGAGTGGCTGAGATAGTTGCGTACCTTTTCTGTCATTGGATGATAAAATTAAAGGCACGGGATCTTTCAAACTTGGAAGATTGATACAAGATCTTCTTTCCCAACACCCCCAATCCCGGACTTATTTGGCCTTGTAAGAGACTAAGTTAAACGTAGCGAATCTTTCTAAACCAATTTTGCTTGCTCTTGAAGCGATGGCTGTCACTTAGAGACGCGTCTGTTCGAAGTTAATCCATAATCGGCTCACGCGGGAAGAACAAATCACCCACTTCACGCCAGATCAGATGAGACTTGATTGAACTTTCTCTCAAAGACATAGCAGTAACGAAAGCGAACTGCTACGGATATGTCACTGAGAAGATTGTAAGCGCCAAAATCTGGCGAGATGAAGCACGGTGAGGGGATGAGGAAAGATTCGAAGTACACATCATGACAAATTTGGAAGAAATCAAATTGTTAGCATTGGTGTTAAATTCTTGTTGCTACATTCGCTGACATTGTTATTATTCACCATCACATTACACGGATGGCAGAATAAGGTTTCAAAGAGATTACAAAAAGAAAAAAAATTATTAAGAGCTACAAAGGACAAGAAATTGTGGAGAGCCATGGTCGGCAACATGTTGAAAGGAGAGGGCACATTTCTTTTGCTTTATCATGTTTTTTTGTCTGAATGATATATATATATATATATATAAAGTATACCTAGTGAGCCAACAAACCTACCCAGGTTTCACCTAAGCTTAGGTGACGATCCGCTTGACGATATATATATAATACACACATGCACACACATACACACATAAACACACACACACATACACACACACACACACACACGCAAACACACACAGACACACACACACACACACACACACACACACACACACACACATATATATATTTGATAGTGTAAGGAACAAATATTTTCTGATTAATCTTAAATAAAAACGAAACATGTTAAATATATAAACATTTTCTATTTGTTATCTTATTGTGCCTGATTTAAATCCAGATTTGACCTATATTTGATTCCAATTAATATATATACATATATTTCTATTTGTAAAATATCAATAAATTTTTCGATTTGACATTATTTTCTATTTCTCAAACATTATTTTGCGGATATCCATGTTGGAATAGATATCCTGTATTTTTTTATTTTTATATTTTAGATATTTTTAAACAGAGTGAATTTCATCTACCAAGCTGCTAATTCCAGAGACTTAATTAAAAGGATGTGATCTGCGGAAAGCTTTGAAACGGCCTCTCTCTATAGATGAAACTACAGTCTGATTCAGGGTTGCTTCATTTCATATCGTTCGACCGCAGAGTATCACAAACCCGCAGTGTTCCGTTACGCTCTTGAAGAATGCTCATCCTCTCATTCAAATCTTCTCGAAATTTCTAAAATGGTGGGCATATATTCGAGCCCTGCCGAAAAGCGCATTTGAATTGTTATCTCGAATAATCGTCTTGCTTCAGCATTCTCGTTCCCATCTTTGTTTTTTTTTTTTTTTTGGTGCTAATTTTTCATCAAAATAACATTGTAGACTTCATATAACAATTTACCTGACGGAATTTGGTCCTATGAAAATTGATTCACGACAAGGTCCATGTATTTGCAATAAATTTTATTTTATATAATAAAATTGCAATACCTTGAAGAAGATAGATTTATTTTTTTTATCTGGGTACAGCATGTGCATGCTCGTGGGTAGTAAAAATTCTTATAGAATTTTCGAAAAGTTTGACCATCTTTTAGTGAACAATCTGTACATAAACCTTAGATTAAGTGCAATAAGGTTCTGACTCAAAGAGTTCAGTGCAACTAGGTGCCATTAACAGAAATGTACACATGTAGTTATGATAATTTGACTATAAATACGTACTGTTGGTAATTTGACTCTAACTTCATATTGTTGTTTGTTTTTCTATAAATAAATTTTGTTGGTTGGTTGATTTTGTTTAGCGGCCTATGGACAATTTAATGCCGAAATTTAAATAATTTTAACATAATTTTATGGCTTCAGTTAAATATACATTGAACGCAATATTATACCTTCACGATAAAATGTATAGTAGGTTATTTTGACTTCAAATATGTATGGTTGGTAATTTTACTATAAATTTGTATTGCTGGTTCGTTGGTTGATTTAGTTTAGCGGCATATCAATTCCTCTATGCATTATTTAATGCCGAAATCGAAATAACATTTTATAGCTTCAATCGAATACATATTTTGAACGCAATTGTATGCTTTCAACTACAGATAAAATGAATTTACAGCATTGACATTATTAAGACTATTGTCCTCATCTTTGTTGCCATTTGTACGACGTTTCGGCTGTTGTGTGCTCCAGACTTCTTCAGATGCAAGGAATTTTGAATCGAACCTTTTATTACAATCACTGGAGTATATCATTTCCATCATGCCCATTCCTTGCGTAGAGCCTCTTCTGGTATATATATAAAGACAAACTTATAGCCATACTCGCGTCCAAAAAACCCTCCGCGGATCTACGTGGAAGGAAAAATGGCTATAAAGCACATGAACATCAGTCAAAAGCATTCGGACCGAGTCAACACGTAGCCCAAAGAAAAAGAACCGAGCCGTGTAATCAACTAACAAAAAAGCTCTCAATACTTAGGTAGAGCAGAATAAATAAAGTATGCCTAGTGAGCCAACAGACCTACCAAGGTTTTACCTAAGCGGATCGTCAGGGAAAGCTGGCTAACGAGGAAAAAAAACAAAAACAAACGACATGATAAAGGAAACTCAATAACCCACGTGACCAAAAAGGAAGACACCAAACACAAATAGGGAAGAACTTTTATTAAGAAAATTATTTTATGTAAAACATTAATAATTGCGAAGACGAAAACATAAAACAACCAACGACAACTAGAGAAAATAAGGAAAAAAGCGAACCCACCAAAGATACCTAATCCAAAAGCCAAGTCTTTCTATGTCTACACTTATTTAGTATTTCCGTTTTAGAATTCAATAAATTATTAGTGTGTTCATACGACGCTATTGCAAGTTTTTCCTTTACACACAATCTACACAATTTCTGGCCGGCTCTATACTTAGCATATCTCTTTAATATTTCCCATTTTAAAATAGAGTCTGTATTCAGCTCTTGATTAATGGACCACACATAAGTAGAAAGAGTGGTGCTATGTTTATATTTTTCATTGTTAAAGCTACTAGTGTGGTTGCAGTATCTTTTTTAAAAACTATCTTGGGTGGCACTTAAGTATATTTTGGGTTCAGTATCTGCAGCGTTTTTATAAATTTTAACATGGTAAACAACACAATCTTGATGGCATTTACCTTTTAATGGTCAGTTGTTCTTAATTCTATAATTACAGCTAGTTATACCTGTACGCGTTTTGTTCGTAACCTTTTTCTTATTCAATCCACTAATACTTTTTTCCATGTTTGGCATACAACAATAACCGAATTTTACGTTATTTTGTTAAATATTTTATATAACTCATTTTTCTTACCGAAATTTTGATTTAATAGATTGAAAAATATTTTACTAATTTTGGTTTTTACAGATTAATTAAATGGGGGATTAAACAATAGGATGTTCCTACTTCTGATTTTATGTTTGCCTCTCTTAATATCAGTATATACCAGTCTATCTGTATGACCACTTTTAATTAGGGCATTTTGGTACACATTTTTATGATTATTAAAAATATCTCTGCTAGAAAAATTGTTTGATAGTCTATAGTAGATACTTTTTGTAATATCCCGCACAATGTGGGTGGGGTGATTAGATTTAGTATTTACGTATTGCAGATTTTGGTTCTTTTTCATATAAGGGGATATTGATCCATTAAAATATTTAGCGTAATGTCTAAATACTTTGCTACTTTTAACTTGCTTTCAACATCCAAATCCAAACCGTACTTTTTGAAAAACCAATGGAGATTTTTTCGTATATTTTCACATTTTTGGGGTTACTGTTATCAACTATTATTAAACCGTCATCACGGTACAATCCGTGGTTATTGAAATCTATGTACTTATGTAGTTTATATAACAATAAACAACCTGTTAATTCTGCTACCTCAGCCCCATCATATGCACCCACGGGGTTGTCAAAGTTGTTTAAGTATATATATATATATATATATATATATATATATATATATATATATATATATGCTTGTTGAGATGCATACAATCATACGTGCTTAAATAGAGAAAGTCTTCAGTAAATCTATCTGACATAATTCAGTGAGCTTATCCACTGCGTGACTGTCACATTCACGGAATAGTATAGTTTTCATCATTGAGGTTTGTCAGACTCTTATAATGTAGATTTGACATCTGTTTTTTGAGGCAACCTAAATAATCATTAAGACAGGCAAAAATAAGGATTCAGGCGAGAAAGCTATCGACCATCCTGAAAATGAATTTTTCAGAATATATTAAAATGTACTGGGACTGCGGAGTTCAGTTTCAAGAGCAAGGAAAATAAGGCGTGAATTGTCCGGTTCACACACTCACACACCTTTCTGTTTTTTTTTGTTTTGTTTTTTTTAACGAGGATGGAGGTTTATCCCTTGTTCCCTATGTAGGTTTGTGTTTACAGTTCCTTCTAAAGTTTGCTTCATAAACCCCTAAATCTCCGCCTAAAACTCTCAAATTTTATTCACATTTTTTTTATTTATTATACACAGTTGAACAGATAGTTTCGCCTATATTCCGGTTCACACTCCTCCTCAATTTTTGCACAGGATTAGAGGTTTATGTTTTGTTTGTTGTTTAGGATTGGGTTTCCGGTTCTTACTAAAGTTTTTATTCACTTTCACTTCTAGTGGTATCCTTGCATCCTGCTGACATTATCACCTTACTTTGAGTGGTGTCACTTTAACACTCTACATCGAGTGGCGTTTAGGTTTTGTCAAGGGTGAATATCATTGTAACGTAATCTATTTATTATTATACGGACGATTATAAGTTACTATTATACAGACGGATACTTTACGGGTAGATTACATGACTTCGTCCTGAAAACATTATCGATGTTACACACCCTGATGTTTCTAAAGCATCGACAATTTCAAAAAAAAAAAAAAGAAAAAGAAAGAAAGATTAAAGTTAAAAAAACAACAACATAGTATTGAGTTTTCCGGTAAGTTTATGCCGATCATTTTAGGGAAATTAAAACACAAAACACAATTATGCCATTCAATATTTATTCAACTAAATATGAAGAATTTTTTTGCTTAGTATTTTTCCATTTTCCCTTCAACTAAAATTTCCCATTTTACCAGAATTTCGGTGGTTTATCAGCAAAGAAATCATTAAAGTGTTTTTTTTATGCCATCTAAAGAATTAAATATTTTTACTAATGAGATTATTTTGCAAGGACCTTAGTAAATGAAAATCCAAATGAGCAAAAATGTCTGGTGAATATGGCGAGTGGGGTTACATATCCCGATAACAATTTTTGCCGGGTCGCCAAAGAAACGTTACGTCTAGCATTAACCTGATGGAAAATAACACGTTTTCTTGTCTGCCAATTCTGGGCGTTTTTCTTGAATTGCTGCTTTTAATTTGTCCAGTTGCGAACAGTAATTTTCAAAGTCAATCGACTGGTTACTTGGCAGAAGCTCATAATACAGGATTCCTTTCCAAACCAACTAGATGCACAGCAAGACTTTCTTAGGATGAAGACCTGCTTTTCGGATGGCTAAAGTTAGTTGGTTAAAGTTAGATGACTAAAGGACGTGCGTTGTGGTGTATTGGATATCGGCTCGGAACGAGAAATCGGGGAGCCGAGTTCGAATTCCAGCTGAATTCATTGCCTTCACTTACGCACAAATACCCTTGGGAAAGGTATTAATCTGTCTATTCCTTCAAGTTATGGGCTAAATAATAGAACAGATTGGGTTCTATAGCCTTGGTCGGCAACCAGTCTACCGAAGAAAGCAATGGCAACCTACTGCGGGATAATCTTCTGCCCAGTCTGTCATGTCTCTTTCGAGGCATGATCGTCCAAGCGTGTATCACGTATGGCACTTACATGAAAGTTAGTTCCTATCGCTTACCCCAGGATTTTTTTTCGCTAAATATCTTTTGCAAACGATCCATTTTTCATCTCCCATCACAGTTTGAGTTAAGAATGTACATTTTTATAGCCTTAATACAGCAGTTCACAAACAGAAATGCGATCTAAATTATTATTTTCATTTTGATCATGTGCTACCTAAATATTGTGAGGATTTTTGTACCCAAGCTTCACTAAATGCCTATGGGAGGTAGGTTTTGATAAATTTAGTGTTTTCTGTCAATTTTCTCATTGTATAATGCGGGTTATTCACAATCAATGTCTTGATTTGGTCGTCAGCTATATTGAGAGGTTTGGCTGAACGTTCTTCACCTATAAGGCTATAATCGCCAACCCTAAACTTAACAAGCCACTTCCATACAGTTCTGTCAGCTGAACCACCTTTATGGTCAGTTCAGTCAGTTAAGGGCCATACGTAATACACGCTTGGGTAATCATGTCTCTTTCGAGACATGACTGACTGGGTAGAAGGTTATCCCGCAGTGATAATGACTGAATGGAGAGAAAAAATTTTCTGCAGTAGATGGCCATTACTCTATGCGGTAGTCTGGTTGCCAGCCAAGGTTATGGAACCAAATCTGTCCTGTTATTTGACCCATAGCTGGAGGGAAGAGACGGATTAATACCTTTCCAAGGGCATTGGTGCGTAAGTGAATGCAACGAATTCAACTGAAATTCGAACTCAGCTCTCAGATTTCTCGTTCCTTCAAGGTACACAGAACATATCTTTTTGGTTGCTTGCGAGGCATTTTTGCCGTTACGGCAAGAAAAAAGTATCAAGTGCCTAAAATGCACCTTATAATGTTTGCATTTTCATAGCGATGTCAAATTGACAAGAATTAAGTAATTTTAAACTTTCTTTCTCAAGAGAAAATTTGAAGTGTGCATTAATGGGAAATGTAAGCATATTATATCTGTCGATAAATTTGCCGTGTTCTAACGTGTTCTACCTCGAACGACTAAAAATCAGCGTGAACTTTTCGGACAACTCAATCGCTGAAATAATTGTATATTTCCCAGAAGTAACATTGATCGGTGAATTAGTTTAATAGAAAACAGATTTTCGAATTAAACAGGGTATACTAGCTTTGTAGCTTGGCGCAGCATAATCTTTATACACTGAAATATATTACCTGTTGAATTGGCTTTGTTTTACACGAAATTAAGCTGAGTAAATAAGTGAACTAAAGCAATCATTAGACAGGTTTTGAAATAAGGCTGCAGAAGTCGAATAGTCATTAGAGTGTCTGGTGTTTGTATAGGGATTTGTCATTAAGAGAGTTAAGCCGGTCGGCAGACAATATAAGCCAAAGATTTAAAAAGGAGATGAAGTAGAAAGAGGGGAAGGGGTCTCATAAAGAAGTTAGGAAATAAAACAGAGAGAGAAGCAAGATTCCCCAAAATGGATTTATATCGTGTATCGTTGAGAAACCGAATTGCGAACATCAAATAACTTATCTCTTGAAATTCTCCGGCACTTATATATATATATATATATTATTTATACCCAAGTGAATAAGAAACGAAGAAAAACGTTCAAAACGTTAATTTAAAATAGTGCTCGATATAGAAATAGAGCTATAAATATTTATTATAAATTATAGTTTATAACATGTAGAAATTACAAACTACTACAAAGTGTACATTTTGTTTTGACATTGAAGGGACAATGTCTCATCTGGTAGTAAACGCTATTTTTTGAAGGGGGGTGGTAAATTCACTTCCTTGGTCAATTTTTGCGTGTGCGAGGTAAAGGGGGTAGAGAGAATAAGAAATTAAGATTGGTGATTGTAAAAGAGACATTGAACAAAATGAGGAAAATAGGAGAGAAAGAGGGAGGTAAAAAGAAACATGGTGAAAAGATTCAGAGAAAGGCGCCAGATTTAACAGTAGAAAACAAAATATGGTCATAGACAGTTTTTGATGACCCGGTGTTTGAGTTTAACAAAGAGGAAAAGTAATAAAATGCATAGAGGATGGGAGGAGATAATGGGCGAAGAAGAGAGAGGTGTGAGAGACAGTATAACCGACCAAGTGGTGGGATTAGCAGTGGATAAACATATCTGTATTAGTGAAGTATAAGGCTACAAAGTTTGGGGTTTTTTTGAAAGGTTGGTGAAATCCTGTACATTGGCGTAGAAGTTATTAATTTTTTTTTATATTTAAACTTAATTTAAAATTAAAGGAATTTAAAAAAAAACCTTAATTATGTCACGATTTGTCGTATGAAATAAAGACAAAATTTGAGATAAAACATAAGGAGAGAGATCATGCAGTTAAAAGTAAATATCGTGGTACTAAGATTAATACTATGAAGAGTTTATCGTTTCTAGAGATCTGAAATTTAGATTTTGTAATTGTAGCATAATTGTAAGGTTAGTTCTTTAATTTGTTTGCAATTTACTGTGGTTTTATGCCTTTGATTTGGTAATACTAACTGATGAGACATTGTCCCTTCAATGTCGAAACAAAATGTACACTTTGTAGTAGTTTGTAATTTGTACATATTCAAAACTATAATTCATTATATATATATATATATATATATATATATATATATATATATATATTACATGTAGGGAACAAGTAGCAAAAAAAAAAACACTAAGTGCACACCAAAACCACACCAGGTGTCAGAGCTGAATATATCAACATTTTGGTTGTTTCTGAAAACA
The DNA here is from genome assembly GCA_037127315.1 of Ascarosepion bandense. NCBI lineage: Eukaryota > Metazoa > Mollusca > Cephalopoda > Sepiida > Sepiidae > Ascarosepion > Ascarosepion bandense. The sequence goes on from JBBBDQ010000518.1 coordinate 1,384,963, forward strand.
CTGAAACCAGCCAATCCTCAAGTTTCATGCACTATGTGCAATCATCAGGTAGCCGGAGCATTTTCGGGAACAACTAAAATGTTGATATATATATATATATATATATATATATATATATATATATATAAGATTAGTTAGAACGCATCGAAGTTTTGGGGATTTTTTTCCGTTGGTCTTTAACTGAATTGTAAAGTGAAAACTTGCAGTGCAAGTAAGCCACACACACACACACACACACACACACACACACACACACACACACACACACACACACACACACACAGAGGTTGCGATGTTTTTTATTTCGCGCGTTATTTGGTTTTTATTTTGACTGCACATTGCAGTAGTGTCAGTTGGGCATCGTCTTTGATAAAAAGGCCACCATGACACAATACCCTCCGCTAAAAATTTGGAAACGGCATGCCGTACTTCTTCGCATTCGCGCCGAAGCTCTACTGTCAACATTTGAGAGTGTTTGGGTATCAATCTGACGACAGTGCAGAGGATGAAAGAGTTGGATGATATATTCTGTCAACATCATGGTCTTTTGAGTGATCAATAGTGATCGCAATGTTATGTCTCCATTTATCTTCTCAGAGGGCCTCAGACTCAATACGGAAGTCTGAATCAACTGCCTTGAGGAGGTATTGCTGCTCTGGGTCAAGCGAGTTTGTTTGAAGCGACAGGACTTTTCGTCATGCCACATAAGCAGAAGACTCCAATCAAGGCTGTCAGACCACATTACTCCTTCTATTTTGCCACTTTACTCTCCAGATTGCAACCGACTTGATTATTATGTGGGGGTGAAGTTGAGTGAGATACCAACAAAACTCCCTGTAGCACCAAAGATGAACTGAAGGCAAGTATTAATATCACCAACTTAAACAAGAAGACCGTCCAGAAGATTTGTAAAGTCGTCTGGAGGCCGTGATTGAAGCCGATGACGAATTTATAGAATTAATTTACTTTATAGTATTTCAGGATATTTTTGTGTAATTTTGGTAAATATATCTGTTAAAATGAGGTGCCAGTATTATTTTCATTTTTGCGTAATTCGAACGACAATTCAACCATAGCACACGCACACACTATATATATATATATATATATATATGTGTGTGTGTGTGTGTGTGTGTGTGTGTGTGTGTGTGTGTGTGTGTGTGTGAACGGGCATTTGGGTGCCCGGTCGTTGATGGTTTCGATTCAGTAATTGGTCTTCGAGTCGACTATTACAACGGCGTTCTTCTCCGCCAATGCTGTGAATTTCGATCTCAAGGAAGTCACGCTAAAATCTCGCTTGATGACTCTCCGCCAAGCTGGACCAGAATAGACGCGCGCGTGCAAGTGGGGTGAATGAAGACGGCACCAAAAATAAATTGAATGACACCCGAATAAACTGCGGAAGAAGTCTTTATATATATATATATATATATATATATATATATATATATAAAAAGAATGTAACAATCACCAATCGTCTCTACCCAGCCCCTGTCTCTACTTAACCGACAACGGAAAGGAAATTTCGTCCAAAAGAAGCGTTTGTCTTAACGTTAATCGAGTTTCTGGTTGGCAATGTCAGTTCACTCCAATCGGAGTTTTCAAGTTTGTGACGATTCAAAAATGTCTTTGTTCGCTCCTCAAGCTTTACGGAAACTGCCGAAGGTTAATCTTTTTGTGTGGTGGGTAATTCGTCTTCTCTGTCTTAGCTCAGTGCAACAACTGGTCTCTGACCCCCAGGGCTCTGTTTTTATAATTATCCCTACTTCACCGGTGTAGGTGATAACGAACATTGAGTTGATCATGCAAATCTACTTTCTGGTCTCTCCGGCCAATGATATCATTCTCGTTCCCAGCTTTTGGGACGAAGCCACTCCTTTCCCTTGGTTTAACCAATGAAACATCGCTATTTCTATGATATGACTTCAACAATCTAGCCTTTATGTTTAGAAATTTTAATTCAACTTATCTCCCACAGCCATCAAATTTGACCGCTTGCACTTGTCAAAGCCTAGATACGCAGAATCTTCCTTTTTTGCAATCTACGGCCATGTTTTGGGCTTTCCATTGTTTGAGGAAATACAACAATCGAATTTTCATTTTTTTGCTCATCGCTACTAGCTAGTTACCAACTGTGTCGTTGGAGAATTTCCGCTTGTCAATAATGCGATGACATTCGTCTGACCCGTCTCGTTAAATTCTGTGCAACCAATGCATCTGCACACCCGCAATGTCTTAATTCATATTTATTCTCGGCTTTGTCGGAATCTCCTTATTTATCACTGTGCTCATATTGGAACAATTAAATTTATTTCCACTTCTTTCTTTTCCATTTATAAAAATTAATAATACGAACAACAATTTCTTCCGTTTGATCTGCAACAATTAATAATACAACTAATATAATTTCTTCCTTTCCGTTGTCGTGCCAAAAACAGTGTTTTGTATATATATATATATATATATATTAAAAACAGAAATAGGGTTGCACCAACCAGAAAAAACTGGTATAGAAGAAAAAGCCGTGAATGTTTTGTTTAAAGTGTAGATTTATTGTTGCTATTATTATTATTATTATTATTATTATTATTATTATTATTATTATTAATTAATAATAACAATAATATTAAAAATATATATTTTAAAGAAATAACTGGCTTTTTAATGGCTTATAATATATAATTTGTAAAGAACATCTTGTCTGGAATATAGTTTACATTTCAATTGAGAAGAACATTTTCACTCGCTCAGTTGATGTTAATTTCACTTAAAAAAATGCAGTCTCCTCAAAGACGTCTAGCCAACAATTATAACTTTTATAGTAGTAATAATAATACTTGCATGCATATATATTGTTTCCCTCTGTCTATCTCAGTCTGCTCAGATATATATATATATATATATATATATATATATATATATATATATATATATATATATATATAAATATATATATATATATATATATATATATATATATATATATATATATATTTATGATAAAAATAACATTAATATCTTCAATTAAAATCAAATTCATAGCAATTATAAGCAGGACGAATCTTTATTTCGAAACATCATCCGAAAATACGCAACTCTCGTCGACTTAAACAAAAAAAAAATATTCATCTATTATACTAAATTTAAAACGGCTAACCTCATCATCAAAAACAATAATTCCCTTATGAGATTCAAACTACAACGGACCAATATTATTTATGAATTCACATATCTCTTGAAGAACTGCGTTCTTGATACTAATTTCGGAAATAATTATATCGGTCATACAGCTACGAAACTGACCCGAAAGTCACGCTGCATCTTTCTGAACAGTGCTTAATTCGATCTTATTTAAACACAAACGGAAGACCTACCAAACCCTATCCGGAACATACTTGTTGACAATACAAATATTACAGCATCATCTACATGCAAAAAAAAAAAAATATTAAGATTAATGGAAGCTTTATTGGTAAAAAAGAAAAATCCGAAAATCAATAATATCAACTACAAACACGCTAACAACATGTTCACCGTGTTTGGTACATAACACATACCACAATCCCACATCAAATATAATACCACATATATTCTGTTACACATAAAATAATATTCATCCTCGAAAATGGTTAAAAGTATACCCGAAAGCCTCTTGGATTCACACAACTTTTGAACAGTTTTTATATAATTTAAGTCCTCAAAAGAAAAAGGTCAAAAGATCACATGAGAAATTTCATAAAAAAACTTAACCATCATACTTTGTCATTTTTAAAAGAATGATTGCTGCTTATTTATAATAAAAATCCGTTCATACTCACGGATAATCATTCGCATATTATAATTGAAAGAAGTCAAAAATGAGCCACGTTGACGAATAAATGAATGATAATAACTATCATTCATTTATTCGTGAGTATGAACGGATTTTATTAAAAATAAGCAGACATAATGTTTGCAATTTATTTAATCTGACATGTCTAAAAGAAAATTTGCCGCCTAAATACACACACACACACACACACACACACACACACACACACACACATATATATATATATATATATATATGTCATCCATATATAAGCCTGATTCGTCGTATCATAGCTCATCAGTGTGGCTAGACATCCACTTGTTCTGGCCGGGATCGAAACTCGTGCGATTTGGTGTCAATATATATATATATATATATATATATATATATATATATATATATTATAACTTTAATCCAAAAGGAAAAGCAGATAGGTAAATCCCAAAATCCCGATCCTAACTGATATTAATTACATTAATATTAAAATTGATCAAGGTGGCGGGCTCAATGCAATTTATATTCAAATTACAGAGCCAAGTATATATATATATATATATATATATATATATATATATATATATATATATAGTAGGTTTTAAAGAAATAACTGGCTTTTTAAAGGCTTCAAATATATAATTTGTAAAGAACGTCTTGTCTGGAATATAGTTAACATTTCAGTTGAGAAGAACATTTTCACTCGCTCAGTTGATGTTAATTTCACTTTTGAAAAAAATGCAGTTTCCTCAAAGACGTCTAGCCAACAATTATAACTTTTATAGTAGTAATAATAATACTTGCATGCATATATGTTGTTTCCGTCTATCTATCTCAGTCAGCTCATAACTATTTAACTGAATTTTTATAAAAATTAATATAACATCGAGAAAGACAGAAATGAAATTTAACCCTTAATTGTTGATATTTTTCTTTTACAGTAAAAAGAGTCCACATCGGCGTCAGTTGAGGTATCTCTCGAAAACGAGCTAAAATACTTCAAATTTAACGTTCTTTAATTTAAAGTTAATATTGAAGTTTCTAATATATACACTGACGTAAAAATGAACTAAAATTACTGCGACCTGAATATTATTGTTCATTGTACTCAAGATTAAAAATCAAGGTAATCAAGCTGGGTTCCAGTAAATAATCGTATATACAGGTCAGTCAGTTAAGTGACATACGTGATACACGCTTGGACGATCATGTTTCGGATAAGCACATGAGTGACTGGGCAGAATATTTTCTTGCAATAGGTTGCCATTATGTTCTGCGGTAGAATGGTTGCCAACCAAGGCTATAGAACCCACTCTGTCATATTTAACCCTTAGCTAGAGAGAGAAAAGATGGATTATTACCTATACCAAGGCGATTTGCACGTAAGTGAATGCAACGAATTCAACTGGAATTCGAACTCGGCTCTCCGGTTTCTTGTTCGCAGCCTATATCCACTGTATTGTACAGGTTACGAAATAAGAGCCACCGTATTACTATGTTACATAAATATATTCTTGGACTGTATAAGATCGTACATATGTTGAATATGACCTTGCGATGCATTATTCTATGTCTTTTGCATTTAACTTCAAACGGTAAGAGTTGCAGTTGAACGAATTAAAATTGTCCGGTGTCGATCACTGTTCGCGTGGGACCGAAGGAATTTGAATATTTCGCAGGTCTTCTCTTTAAATTTATGAGATGAGGAGTTAACATTATTTTCATGTGTAATAATGTTTTCATAGTTGTTGTTATTGTTGTTGTTGTTGTTGTTATGCCAGCTCTTCGGTTGCTGTGTCCTGCCGATGTGCTTTGTGGTGCAGTGGATATCGGCTCGGAATGAGAAATCGGTGAGCCGAGTTCAAATTCCAGTTGAATTCCTAGCATTCACTTACGCGCAAATACGCTTGGGAAAGATATTAATCCGTCTCTTCCCTTATGAGTTAAATAGTAGGACAGATTGGGTTCTATAGCCTTGGCTGGGAACCAGTCTACCGCAGAAAGTAATAGCACCCTACTGCGGGATAATCTTCTGCACAGTCAGTCATATCTCTTTCGAGATATGATTGCCCAAGCGCGTATCGCGTATGGCACTTGACTGGCTGTCCCCACCCCCGCCTTCATCAGGTTCTTGCCGATCTGGGTAACTTTTAAAGAATTCCATACTAATTCCTTTGTTAAATCTACAGAGAGACATTGTTCTCATTCAGCTGACTAAATCTAGGAATATCTCGTTTAATTCTTCTTTTAGAGGCTATATTACTTTGAAACATTGGTTATGTACGATCATCGAAGATAAATAACGTCGAGCGTTCTCTGTACCTAGGTGGGTGACCGATGAGAAATATCAGGTGCTATAAACTTGGATGTGAGAGTGGTGTAGTAGATAATATCTCCGAATTGAAAATCGGAGAGTTGAGTTCCAATTCCAGCCTAGTTCGCAATATTCACTTACGTACAAATACCCTTAAGAAAGTTTTGAATTCGCCTCTACTTTCACCAACTATGAGTTAATTAATAAAACTTTTATCAGTTAGATTTTTATCTTATAAAATATTCTTTCAATTCAAAAATTGTTTTCTGGCTTAAAATAATCTGAAAAGGTTTGATAAGCAATAAAATACAAATCAATCCTTTCATGAAAATTGGACAGATAATCCATCCAGCTGTACAAGACTCCACTTTGTCCTTGGATTCTGGCGAGAATGGCCTGGATCTGAGCAACTAATTACTTCTTTAAAATCTGTTCACTTATTTGCAGTTACTTAAAAAGAACCGTAAACATCCCTAGCAAATTGCAGTGAAAATTTTTAGAAATACTGTTAGAAAATGGGTATCTTTTTCAAAAACAGAGCGCTGGATACATTGTCACACAGTTAAAAGACACGAAAAATATGATTATCCCAACGAATGCTGAAAATACCATAAAGAGAACTGAGGAATGAGGAAGTCTTAATGAAAATAGAAACAATCTAGAAACTTCGAGATATAATGAGGACAGAAGGCATAGAGACTTTAATACTCAGAAAATATTAAGAGCAAGAGAAGCAGAATAAACATGGCATAAGCTACTTACAGAATTATCATATTTTCTAAGTGTAGATTAGATGATGAACAAGGCTGAAGGTATAGGGCACCCAGTGAGGATTCAACTCACTACTCAGTCGTAATTGCGTTAGTGAGACAAGCTTGCTAATCATTGCAACACGTCCAGCTGTTCTACTTAATGAATTATAGAAAGAAGAACAGGAACAAAGAAGAATGGCAAAGAATACACATTACTTCGAGCAACAAAATACAAGAAGTCGTGGATTGTCATAATCGGTTACGCTCTGAAAAGACGCGGCGCATACAAAACCTATATATCAAGTTAACTATTTAGCAGGTATATCGTGACATTTGGCAGGCAGCCAAACTCTGTTTCCGCTCACACAGCCCTACGGAATATAAAATCCTCAAAGATAATGAGATTATTATGGAAATGTAATTGCTTACCGTGCACCAGACAATGTAGATGATGAGCAGAAAGACAGCTAAGCAGGCGAGGCCGGGAACCTCCCAGCGGGCTTCCCACTGCAGGAAAAACTCGGCCCCGACTAGACACAGCCAAATGCTCACACCTGCCAGCGGTGTCAGCATGAAAAAGCACAGAATATCACACATTAGGTGGCGCTTTTCGTTTTGGGTGCCAGGGTTTTTTAAAAACTGCAAAAGAAGAAAAAGAAAGCATTCAAATATACACTCACATATGCAAAACTTATAAAACCGCGTTTATTCAATATCTCAGTTTTACGTAATATTTAGATATAGTTATTTTTTTGTATTTAACTAATTTTCATAGATTTAATTTCTATGTTTTTTAATATTAAAATATATTATTTTTATAGCATGTGATTAAATTGATTAAAAAGTCCTCACATCTACAGCAAAGTTGAATGTTTTACTTGCAAATTCTCTTCCAAATCTACTCGTCTACAGTACCCACACCAGTTTTTCTCTCCTAGAACAGAGACTCGAGTGATATATGTATATTCCTGTCACAGGTCTCCGACATCATTTCTAAATTAGACTCCCCTAAGGCAAACTGCGGTGATGGAATTTCACTCATGGCCCGAAAGAAATGCGCTCCTAAGTTGGCTCCAGTCCTCTCCAAACTCTACAACTATTGCCTTGTGTAGTTTTTGTTTTTAAGAACTCTAGTGAACCCTCTAGCTTCTCTAACTAGTCGCGTCTTACCTATTTTCGGCAAAGTATTTAACTCTCTATAATTCGTTTTTTTCTTTTTTCTCTCACTGTAATCCCTTGTGCATTAGTGATAGTCCTGCCTTGCTTAGGAATGAAATGATTATGAAAAAAATATCCGCTTCACTGCATTCGAAATGACGCAGTCTATTTCTATTTCTGAAGATTTCAGTATTGTAAAATTTTTCAGCATGTGAATGCCTTTTATGGAACGTAAGCCTTCCTCATATTCAGAGAGAGGAACGGGCCATTATTCTAACGCGTTAAACCAATGCGTGCTGATAGGTGCGATGTAATCTTTTTGGGGTATTATGTCTCTTTTCGATTCATGATCGCCTAAGTGTATTTGTGGGAATGTAATGAACTCGACTGGAATTCGAACTTTACACTCCGATTTCTCATCCCGAGCCAATATCCAACTTACAACCTGCACACCTGATCCAAATTCACAGTGCCTGTTTATTCCAAGCGGTCATTCATCTAAGTTCAACGTGATAGAACTGTAAGTCTTGCAGTATATTAATGTTATAAGGAAATTTTCATAAGCTGGCTCTAGTCTACTCCAAATTCTACAACTATCGCCTTCTGTATTTCCTGTTTTTAAGAATTCAGTTGAACCCTCTGACCCCTCTAACTATCAACCTATTAGCGTCTTACCTCTTTTTGGCAAAATACTCGAGGCTCTAATCAACGCTGAAGTAATTCAGCATCTCACTTCTCACAACCTACTCTCTGACAAACAATATGGCTTCCGCTTCGCCAGGTCTACTGCTGATATGCTGTCATCATTGAATATGTATAGCATACTTTTGATAAAAATGTTGACGCCATAATATAGATATATATAAGCATGCTGTGTAGATATAGAAGAATCCAAATGAGTATCCTGTATATACAGTGGTAGGATAACACTTTAAGAAAGCTCTAAATAAATATGTATATAAATACTTATAAAGCAAATGTAAGAAAAAACTTAGGCAGACACGTTATTTCATGGTAAATCGGTTGTTTGGCCTATTTCAGGCGAACCATCATCAGCTTCCGTCTTTATTGTACAGAAGGTTTTACACGAATGAAATTCACAAAGACCCCCGACCTAAAAAAAAAAAACGGAATAAAAATTTTGTGAATTTCATTCGTGTAAAATCTTCTGTACAATAAAGACGGAAGCTGATGATGGTTTACCTGAAATAGCCCTGTACTTCCGATTTAGCATGAAATAATGTGTCTGCCTAATTTTTTTCTTATACATATATATTCAGTTAGACAGGTGTGAGTTTGCGAGCCTGGGTTTCTGAGATCACAAAAGCGTGAAACCTAGGGTAACAAATTAACACTAATCCAACTGAATATGTTAGCAAATATTATAATGTATATAACAAATTGCATATATATATATATATATATATATATATATATATTTCGCGCGCGCGCACACACACACACACACACATATATATATATATATATATATTACGGAAAATTTCGAAGACTAACGAAATAGTTTTAACAAGCAACATATTTAATTCATTTGTCTGAACATTATTTTTAATTGATACTCGTATTTGAGTAGACATTGTTTTGAATCAAACAGTATATTTATTTCTAGCGGTCTGATTATTTACGATGAATTTTGTTACAAAAATGTCATTTGACAGGAGTCGAACCTGCAACCTCTTTCAACATAGATGAAGCCACCAATTGATCTAGCGCGTCTTAGACCACTCGACCACGAATGATTTGACTTCGTTTAGACTGGGAACGACGAACCAAAAAATATTTATCTACTGGCTCAAATCTACTACTCAATTATAATCCCGACCAATGATAACTTATAGATTCAAGTATAAATTGATTAATGTTTACCTATAGATTCAATTATATCAAGAAAACAACAGTTAATATGTTGCAAAACTCACACCCAACCAACCCTAAATTAGTCGAAGCAGATAGATAGATAGATAGATAGATAGATATGATAGATAGATAGATAATGAACAAACTGAGATAGATAGATAGATAGATAGATAGATAGATAGATAATGAACAAACTGAGATAGATAGATAGATAGATAGATAGATAGATAGATAGATAGATAGATAGATATGAACAGACTGAGATAGATAGATAGATAGATAGATAGATAGATAGATAGATAAGAATAATGAACAAACTAGATAGATAGATAGATAGATAGATAGATAGATAGATATGAACAGACTGAGATAGATAGATAGATAGATAGATAGATAGATAGATAGATAGATAGATAATGAACAAACTGAGATAGATAGATAGATAGATAGATAGATAGATAGATAGATAGATAATGAACAAACTGAGATAGATAGATAGATAGATAGATAGATAGATAGATAGATATGAACAGACTGAGATAGATAGATAGATAGATAGATAGATAGATAGATAGATAATGAACAAACTGAGATAGATAGATAGATAGATAGATAGATAGATAGATAGATAGATAATGAACAGACTGAGATAGATAGATAGATAGATAGATAGATAGATAGATAGATAGATAGATAGATAGATAGATCCAACTTACCTCAATAAAAGGCTTCGGTTTACGAAGCACGAGGTACTCGTAGCCACAAATTTCACATCTGTTCATGTAGGAGGAGCCAAGCCATCGCTCCAGGCAGGTGACATGCAACTTGCCCATAGAGCCAGTGCAGTAACAAGGAGATATAAGTTCGGCAGTGCTCTCCCCTTCGTGGCAGATGCGACAAATGGACGCATCACTGCTACTACTGCAAAAAAAAAAAAAAGAAAAAAAGATACATATAAAAATCAAACTTCATATATAACGATATTATTGTTTTCATAACATTTTTAGATTAGTAAACAAAGAACATGTGACAAGGGAATCTCAGTGTAAAACAGCGCTCAACGTTATAGGATACAAATGCTATATCATCCAGTTAACTAAAACACACAAAGTAAAATTGCACACCCGCAAAATCGGATTCAAACGACTAAAAACATTTTGGAAAAACCCAGACCAAAGCAAATTTTACAAGTCAGTGTGAAAAGTAAAATTCTGGATCCTGATTGGATAAGAAATAGAAAATTCATATATGACGTCAGTCAAATTGTTTTCGCACCTAAAGAAGAACATACCTCCCGGAGAGGGTCACATGACGATAATACACTATTTAATACATTCAGTGACAAGTCAAAATCAGTGCAGCATGGGAGTAGTTGGCTGACAGATGTAGCAAAAAAAAATTTTCAAGAAGCCGACCCGGACGTATTCATTCGACCTTTACTTCCAGTTTTCTTTTTCTTCATTTTTATTCCAAGCCACCAAAGAAAACAACAACAACATGGACACTCTGTCTGCGATAAGTACTATTTCTTTCTTTCTTCTTTCTCACCTTGTCGCCAACCTAGCAAATAGGGAAAGGGACATAAGACTTTACATTCTGCTAATATCAAACCATGAACTGTAGACTTCTGTGGACATTTTAAATATTACATTTCTCTTTGAACAATTTTAACCACAAAACTACATCCATTTTCTCAATGAAAAGTTTTCTTCTTACAAATATGTTATAGTGTTCAGTTAACGAAATTTCACTTATATTTTACTTCCTATAATTTTGTTATTCAGTTAATAAATCTTTACTTTATTGTACACCCCAAATATTTTATCCTTTCAAATTTCAACATCCAACCTTCAACCTTGTGATATTTTAAATTGTGGGAACTTCGGATGCGTTTGGCACAAGGCCAATTTACCAAGCATCTACAACGTCAATAAAACAGAAAAATTATCAAGGTGATTTGAACTTGTTTAACTGATGCTTTCGTTCAGATAAAAACAGCAAAGATATTTTACACTGAACGAAACCTGTCGGCCATTAAATTATTTGAGGGCAACATGCTTAAGGAGAGAAGATAATTTTTTCAACAAAATGCTCAGTATTAAAAAAATACTGAAAAAATAGTTAATAAAGAAACATTCAAAACTACTTGTCCACATGATTTTAAGTTTCGCAGATATACCACACGCCATGTTCAGATAAATTTATTAAATTTATTAACAGATACAATATTTTTATATATGCTACATGAAAAAAAAACTAATTATTGACGCTAAATTTCAAATGCTTTCTATACTAAAACAAATTTTATACTAAGGTGAACCTCATAACCTCTTATGAGAACCATATCAGGCGTAGCATCATAGGAGGCTATAAGGATTTCCTTATTAGGCCTAGCATAGAAATAAATAGAATATAGGAGACATTAATAAAGAAAAAGAAAAATGATGGCAAGTCTTCAATTGCAGCAGCAGTTATTTATAACAGGCAACAGCAGCGTTGATCAGCAAACAGGTTTGATTTAGAATTGAAGTTAGGGACTAAAAGACATGAATTAAGCACTGGTTCATGAACTTGATGACATCGCAATTGTGAGTTCACGTAGCGAATTCAAGTACAAGTATACTCCTGATGAAGGCTTGAGGGTATAAAGGCCGAAACGTTGTTATACGAATAATAAAGATGAGATTACTATTTCTAATATAAATAGTGTAAATAATAATGACTCCTCAGACAGAAATCACTAAATGTGTAAATGTAGATTCTGCAGCTGCCCATAAACGTTTGATTGAAAAGCACTTTATGCTCATCAACGTAAAATACGATCTACTAATCGATATCGTGCTTGGTATGACAATAAACTACATCCAGCAGCAAGGTTGAAATCAGAAGTCTTGAGGAGCGTGGAACCACCTCTTAATTTCTATTGTTTCAAGGTCCACCCTGACCTAGGGTGGTAGCACCTGTTAGGATCCAGCTATGGGCAAATAGCGAACTGCCGAACAAAAACAATATGAACGTATAAAATACATTTATAGTAAAAATTATCAGCAATAAATTTTTTATTAAAAAATACCAACAATAAAATGTATTTCTGTTCGTTTTACAAAGTCATAAATATATTAATTAAAGTAAAAAAAAAACAATACATTTTATAGCAAATGGCTAATAATACATTTTACCTGTACCTGAAGGCATACAACTGCTTTCAAAATATATTTAGTTGAAGTCATAAAATTGTGTTCAAAATATCTAAATTTCAGCATAAAAATATCTAAATTTCCTATAGAGATTGATATGCCTCTAAACTAAACCAACCAACTAACCTACTCCATTCAAATGAAATTCGAACTCGGCTCTGGAACAAGAAATCGAAGAGCCGAGTTCAAATTCATTGCATTCACTTACACGCAAATGCACTTGGGAAAAGTATTAATCCGTCTCTTTCCTCAAGCTATCGGTTAAATAGAAAAGATTGTATTATATAGCCTTGGTTGGCAAGCAGTCTAACGCAGAAAGTAATGGCAACCTACTGCGGGAAAATCTTCTTCCCAGTCAGGCATGTCTCTTTCGAGATATGATCGCCTAATCGTGTATCACATATGACAATTAATTGACTGACTGAACCTACTCCATAATAATACATATCTCTATCCAGCAAGAATTACGTAGAAAAATATACTGAAACTCTGTTTGTCTGCATTAACCTACTCACAAGACCATGCATTTTTTTTCGATCGCTGTAAAAGCTTTGTTGGTGAAAATTTCCTCTTATGAACTAGTTTGAAGAGTTTTCTGAATATTTCTTTGCATTGAAACTGCGGAATTTTTACTGAAACGGTATGGAAAAGTTTGCTTCATGAGTGGCAATCGCATAAGTCATTGCAAATAATGGTCAATACATAACAAAATAAACTGTGACATCGAAATACTAAAGCATTATGGAATAGCAAAAGATGCCTTTCAAAAAAGTTTCTATTAAGAAGCAGGAAAATTTCTCGTTACAAATGAAGAAGAGACAGAGATGTAGTTTTACAGAAGGATACTGAGTATATCATGAACCAAACATGTGAGAAATGACGAAGTTTTAGATAAAATGAAAACAAAAACGACACTCATACTTAACATCAGGAATAGAGTTGAAATTTCTCGGCAAGAAGGCTTGAAGAAGTTAATACCCACAGGATAGATTGAAGGCAAGAGGAACAGAGGAAAACAAGTCATAACCTACTTATGGGGCATGCGCAAATGGATTGTGAAACATGGTTGAGGAATTATAACAAAAATTTAAAAAAACGATAGTAAGAGCCACAGAGGACAAGAAATTGTGGAGAGCCATGGTCCTGAAGAGAAATGGCACATAGAAAAAGATATTTGCTGTTTAGGCTGCATAATAAGTATTGATTTTTTAAGCGCCGTTTAGATATGACACATGACCGAAAGTATGGAGTAATCAGTGAAGATCGAACGCACTACTAGGTTCCAGTGAGGCAAGCTTGCTAACCATTATACCCCGTCGAGTTGTCCAGGTTGCCTTATAAGTTGGTTGGTTGTTTTGTGGCATATCAACCTCGGCGGGTCATTTATTGCCAACTAAATTTTTATTTATTTATTTATTGCTGGTAATACCTTTTTCTTTCAACAATTTATTGTTGTTTTTATATAAGTTTTTGTGTCTAGTAATACTTTTTTCTTTTCGAGTATCAAGATTCATTGGTATTTGTTTTTAAGGGTAGGGTCCCCAAGTCCTACCCTGTTATTTAACCCATAACTGGAGGGAAAGGATGGATTAATACCTTTCCCAAGGGTACCAGTGCTTAACTGAATGCAGGGTATTCAACTGGAATTCGAACTCGGCTCACCGATTTCTCTTTCCGAGCCGATATCCACTGCATCACAACGCACATCCGTCACTAAACGTTTACAGCACCTGGTATTCCTAAACGGTCACCCATCTAAGTACTGAGCAGGCTCAATGTCGCTTAGCTTGCCTTATAAGTAAAAGACTTTAAATGAATACTTCTCTAAATAAATAGGATGTGCAGTGTTGTGTAGGTGGTAACATTTCAGTCTTGTTTGATGCATTCACTTACGCACACAGTCAGGAGAGAGACATGAATCTATCTTGATTTGCTTCTAGATGCAGGTTAAATAACAGGATAGACTGGGTCCTATAGCCTTAGTTTGCTACCAGTATACAGTTAAAAAAAAGAAAGGTAGCTTAGTCAGTAATGAATAAAAAAAAACATGATTATCTTAGCGGATATCACTTTACTTGACAAAACAAATGTAATATTACGAATTTAAGAGGAAAAGAAGAATAAACTGGCTATCGGTTGTGGGGGAAATAAGCCGATGATAAGACACTGGTAAGTACTGGTTTACATGGTAGCAGTAGAACTCGTAGAGTAACCCGACATAAAATACACAGTGGCACGTTTTCGATCAGTGTAGTTATCTAATTACTGTTACATACACCTAGTGATGAATGTTTGTTAACATCCACAGAATTCACCTGTGGCTTATACGGCAACTATGCTGAGCCGACGTAGGTTACAGTTTCTTGGAGAGGGAGCATACATTGGCGTGATCACCAGATTGAACAACTTGTGACTATCGCTCAATTTTTACTCGCACGGCTTGAGTCAACCTGTGGTATGGTTTACAATGATGCTGTACTCCTTGATCGTATCGCCCGTCCAACATTATTTAGACAAAAAGGAGACATTTCAAATTCTCGCCCACGAGTCCATAAACTGTATAAATTATAGCGGCTATTCTTCAGACCTTACAAACAAAAACAATATAGAGTCGGAAAATCTAAGAAAACCAAATACCAATTCACCGCAGAAAAAATACTAATTAAAAAACTAAATAAGATAAAACTGTTATGCGCTCGGCCACTCAGAAAATTAAATTGCAATGAGCCTAGACATTTTCAGCAATGCTAAATAAAGTTTAAAGATGAGACAGACTATAAAAATGTTTGGCTCTCTCTTGTTGCAAATGAAGAATAAAATGTCATTTCGAATTTTATCTGTAGTTTTCTGTCTCTTTAGATAGAGACGTGGATAGAGACATTAAGGGAGAGGTTCATTGACAAGGACACACCTTGATGTTTCTTTATCATTCCCTCTTTCTCGCTTTCTCTTTATCTAACTTTTTTTTTTATTTCTATTCCTTTTTTTTACACTGTTTGTGTCGTCATTGTCGTCGTCGTAGTCGTCGTCGTTTAATGATGAACAATATAAAATGGATCCAATTGGGACATCAGTTTCCATATTGATTAGTCGCTTTTTGCTTTCAATCTTTTTGTAATTGTTTCATTTTTTTATTATCTTCATGTCAATTTTTCTTTTATTCTTTTTATATTGATTTCTTTTTCATTTTCTGTTCAATTTACAGCATGGACATCGTTCTTTCTTTTCCTTTGTCTCTTTCCATCTCAACGTGTTTCTTTCTTTCTTTCTTTATTTATTTATTTATTATTTATTTTCTTGTACATTTCTTTGTACTTCTCATCACAGCATTTGTCTATACTTCTGAAATGACGTAGTATCGACATTATCTACACTGTTCGGACTATTGTCCTCATCTTTATTGCCATTTTAAAGACGTTTCGGTCGTTGTATGCTCCGGCCTTCTTCAGGGGCCATCACAGTTTTGCTTCATTTTTTTTTTTTTGTCTTTTTGAATTAATTCTTATTCTGGAGTGTCCTTTCTTTCTTTCTTTCTTTCTTTCTTTCTTTCTTTATTTATTTATTTATTTATTTATTTCTGTCTTTCATCTTTCTTTCTTTCTTTCTTTCTTTCTATGTACGATTTGTTTCAATCAATTTTTTAAAATGTCCTTTACCTTTCCCCTCCTTTTCTTTCCTTTCTTTTCATCTTCCTTCCTTCTTACTTTCTTACTTCCTTTCTTTCCTTCTTGCTTTCTTTCTTTTTATTTAATCTTCTTGTTTCTATGTTCCCTTTTTTATTTTCTTCCATTTTTATGATTCGCTTGTTCGTTCTTACTTTTTTCTTTCTTTCTTTAGGTTCATTACATTTTTTTACAGTCGCTCTGGCCTTTTAACCATTTTTACTTCTCTTTTTATTGAGACTTTAAGACAGAAGATCTAAAAGAATTTTCAATTTTTTATCTGTCGCTATGAGTTTTTTCATATTTGAACACACTTTTACCCAGTACACACCTCACGCACAGGTTTAACCACCCTATATCGATCAGTTATATAAATATACATAAATATATCACATACACATAAATACAGACGCTCTCTCGCTTTCTTTCCTCTTCTCTCTCTCTCTCTCTCTCTCTCTCTCTCTCTGCTTTAATGCCTCTTTTTTTTACTTACTCACGCCTATGTTGAAGTCATCAAAAGAAAGTAATCCTTTGAACTATAGGGTGCCCCACAAAAAAAAAAAAAAGGAAAAAATGCAGGAAATTTGGTACTAGCCATTTAATTGTAAGAATTTTTGTTACAGTTACTTGAAATAAAAGCGAAGGATATAAATTTAATAGCTTAAAACAGAACAAAAACGTGAATGTTAAATGTAGTGTTTAAAATAAAAAAGTTAATTTTCTATATGTTAATATCTGGAAGGAAGAGGCGGATTAATACCTTTCCCAAGGGGATTTGCGCGAAAGTGAATGCAATGAATTCAGCCGAGTTCGAATTCCAGTTGAATTCTTTGCATTCACTTACACGCAAATACCACGGGCAAAGATATTAATCTGTCACTTCCCTTCAGCTATGGGTCAAATAATAGGACAGATCGGGTTTTATAGCTTTGGTTGGCAACCAGTCTTCAAAAGAAAGTAATGGCAAACTACTGCGAGAAAATCTCCTGTCCAGTCAGTCATGGCTTTTTTAAAACATGATCACCCAAACGTGTATCACATATGGCACTTAACTAACTGATTTTTTTCATTATATAATAAATCTAAAATTCATGGCTCCCTGTATGTTTTAAGCGTAAAAAATAGAATTCAAGCCCAAAATTAAAAAGGGAGATACAAAAATGAAAAATGTACGTTATCAAGAAAGTGTGATGAATAAAAAAAGAAAGTGAAGCTGGAACAAAGGGTGGGTGAGTAAAGAATGAAAGAGGAAAAAAGAAAATAAGTAAATATGGAAAAATAAATAAAATCTTGAGGAAAAGTAGCGATGAAAAAAAGATGAAGGACGGAGAAAATAATCATTTCAAAAAGACGAGAAAGAAGAATCAATTAAAGAAAAATAAAGAAAAGGTTTAAGGAAGACGGTAACAGAGAACGAAGAAAAGCAAATAATAGGAGAAGGAAAAATAAAAGAAGAAAATTATAAAAGGGAAAGAATAAAGGAAAAAAAACGTAGAGTAGGAAGTGAAAGGAAAAAAAGAAATTCTAAATCACTAAAACAGGTAAGAAAGAAAGAAAGAAAGAAAGAAAGAAAGAAAGAGGAAGAAAATAAAGAAATAGAGAAAGAAAGAAAGAAAGAAAGAAAGAGGAAGAAAATAAAGAAAGAAAGAGAGAAAGAAAGAAAGAAAGAAAGAAAGAAAGAGGAAGAAAATAAAGAAAGAAGAGAAACATATGCCGAAAAGAGAGGACGGAATCAAGAAAAAAAGAGGGGAAAAATTTTGAAAGAAATAAACAAAGAAAAGGTAAAGTAGTTCCTTTTTCATCTTTTCCTCGTCGTAAGGACGAAACGAACCACGAAAAAAAAAGAAGGAAAAAAGATGAAAACTTACAGAAATGAGGACTGTAATCACTTGCGAATTTAGAACAAAACGCTAGACAAATAAAAAAAATAATAAAATTGAGAGAATTGTTTAGCGTAGAAGAAATGAACCAGAAATTATCTTAGAAAAAGGTAAGAGAATCAAGAACAAAACTGATTTGTTCCGATCAACTGATTAGGTTCTGTCAAGACTGGTAGTGAATGTAACAGAGCTCAACTTGACAGTATAATTAGAATAAAGTGGTTTTCTTACTCATCTATCGTCTTCTATAAGTACACACAGTGCAAGGCTAAAGAGCCACTAATGGAAGAGTATTGCTGAATGAGACGTAAGAGAGGAAATTAAGTGTAAATTATGAGGATATGTATAGATATTGAATGACCATAGAATTGAATTAGTTTAGTTTGTAGTGACCACGACAGAGAAACCTTTTAATAGTTTGTTACATAAATGAGAGGAATTGAGGAATCGGGGAGCCGAATACGAAGTCGGATTCATTACATTCACCTACGTGCTAATACACTTGGAAAAGGTATGAATACAGATTTTCTTCCTCATGCTATGGGACAGACTGGGTTCTATAGTCTTGCGTGATAACCGGTCTAGGAGACGGAAAAACTTTGATTATATACCAGCCTCGAGAGGGTTGGTCTCCGTCAGACTATCTTGCCCACAGAAACACCATTTCTACTATCGCTGCAGTATTTGCGGTGCCCCTACGACTCTGGAGAGTCAAGGGATGTGTATCTATGTATACATGAAGTAGTCGTCTTCGGGAAGAAAATGTCTGATTAGATATTCCTTCTTACCATTGGAATCTTCTTCTTCTATGTGCCCTGTCCCTTCAGGACGTCGGCGATCATGGCTCTCCACGTCTCTCTATCCCTTGTGGCTCTTAGTATATTTGCTCCTGTTACTCTTGGCAACCCCCGTTCCGTCATCCACCTGATCAGGCCCTGCAAATATGTTATCCGCTGCCTTCCTCTGTCTCTTTTTCCTTCTATCTGGCCAGTCAGTATCAGGTTCTCTAAGATCTCCTTCCTCATTGCGTGTCTCAGGAACTTCAGTTGTCTCTTCCTGATACTCAGTATTAATTTCCTTTTTGTTGCCATTCTTTCCAAAACCTCATCGTTGCTTGCATGCTCAGTCCACGATATCCGCAGCATCCTTCTGTAGAACCACATTTCCGCTGCTTCCAGTTTTGTCCTCATTTTCGATGATACTGTCCAGCATTCACTGCCGTATTGAAAAACTGACATCACATAGCAATCCAGCACTCTTTTCTTTGTTTCTAGTGAAATTTTCCTGTGTATTAGTACTTTACTCAGCTTCTGGAACGCGTCTTTTGCCATGCCAATTCGCCTTCGGATCTCTGTGTCGCACTTTCCATCTCCTGTTAAAACACTTCCTAGGTATTTAAATTTTTGTACTTGCTTGATTCTGGTATCCCCCACCTGTATTTGGCATTTTGGGTTGCACCTTTTGCTGATGACCATGCATTCAGTTTTCTTGAAGTTTATTTGTAGTCCGTTTTTGTCACTCTCCACCGCTACCTTCTGTAGGAGGTTTTGTAGTTTCCTTTCCGTGTCTGCAATCAGCACTGTATCATCTGCATACCTTAACAAAGAAATAAGAGTAATTTGGCCCAGTGTACATGATCTGGCGTGTCCTAGGCATAAAGCGAGGAACTAGTCTGAACATTTACTATCGTCTGTGGGAAAGGTGCTGTAACGTCGAAAAGATTCATCACCAGCAAGACCGCGTAAATGCTTTTGAGGACTGTCAAAGCTGGAACGTGCGAATTGAGCAGCTTTAGCACAAATACGACAGCAATAATCCACTTTTTGGTCTGATTTGCATTTTGTAAAGTATAAAACATGACAGGTGGAGTCCAGTACCGTACATTTCAATGTATAAGCCGCCCCAACACGTTTGCTTTCATATGAACAAATTTCAGAGAATGCATATTTTATTTCTTTCTCAAACGTTTTACTATAGCATTTTGTACGGATTCAACTCAATAAAATATTTTCTTAATTTTGGTTTGGTTTTTGATAAATGGAGAGTCAATATACACATTTCAGCGAAAATATATACACACTTCAGGAAAGGAAAACTTGTATAAATATTATAGCAAATGCAGACAGGCTAAGGGGGAATGGCTCAACAACAAATGTGCAGAAGTAGAGAGATTGAGCAGGACTAATAAAGCAGAAATGCATAAAGAAATAAGAGAACTGACAGGACAAAAAACCTGCTCCTCAACAGGATGTATAAAATCGAAGGATGGAACGATCATATTGGAGAAAGAGGAAATGCTCCAGCGATGGGAAGAATATATAAAAGATCTTTTCCACGACAAGAGAGAGCAACCGATAATACACAAAGATGAGGACGGACCGGAAATATTAAAGTCTGAAGTGGAAGCCGCAATGGCCAAACTGAATAGAAACAAAGCAGCCGGACCAGACGGCATTGTAATAGAGATGCTGATATCCCTGGAAGAATTCGGCATAGAGAAAATTACAGAAATAATAAACGAAATTTATAATAGTGGTGTAATACCAGACGATCTAAGCAAGTCGATTTTTATAGCACTGTCTACGAAGCCAGGTACAAATGAGTGCGAACTCCACCGAACAATCGGTTTAATGAGCAACATTACCAAACTGATCATCCGGATACTGAGCGAGAAGCAGAATCAGGCCAGAAATAGGACAAGAACATTACGGGTTCGTCAAAGACGCTGGAACAAGGAACGCCATATTTATGATTAGGATGCTCTACGAAAGAACAATACAAATGAAGATGGCTTTGTAACTATGTTTTATCGTTTATGCAAAGGTGTTCGACAAAATACGCTACAAAGAGATGATGGAGATGCTCAACAGCCTTGACATATTTGGGAAAAACATAAGAGTAATCAAGAATCTCTACTGGCAGCAAACTGCCTGCATACAGCAGATATACAAAAATAGAAAGGGGCATAAGACAAGGATGTGTCTTTTCACCGGATCTATTCAACTTGTACAGGAGACTATTTTGAGGACCCTAAATGTTATGCCAGGATTTTTTATCGAAGGCCACAATTTGAACAACATAAGGTACGCAGATTATACAGTACTGATTGCAGACACGGAAATAAAACTACAAGACTTCCTACGAAAGGTAGCTGAAGAGAGTGACAAGAAAGGACTACAAATAAACTGCAAGAAAACCGAATGTATGGTCATCAGCAAAAAGTGTGGCCCAAAATGCCAAATGCAGGTGAGGGATACTAAAATCATGCAGGTACAAAAATTTAAATTTCTGGAAAGTGTTCTAACAGAAGACGGAAAGTGGGACACAGAAATCCGAAGGCGAATTGGCATGGCAAAGAATGCGTTCCAGAAGCTGAGTAGAGTTTTAAGAGACAGGAAATTTTCACTAGAAACAAAGAAAAGAATACTGGATTGGTATGTGATGTCAGTTTTTCAATATGGCAGTGAATGCTGGACAATATCATCGAAGATAAAGGGAAAACTTGAAAGAACTGTTTGTTCTACAGAAGGATGCTGCGGATAACATGGACTGAGCATGTGAGCAATGATGAGGTTTTGGAAAGGATGGAAACGAAAAGGAAATTAATACTGAACGTCAGGAAGAGACAGCTAAAGTTTCTGGGACATGCAACGAGGAAGGAGGGCTTGGAGAACCTGATACTAAAAGGCAGGATAGAGGGAAAAAAGAGACAGGGGAAAACAGCGGATAACATATTTGAAGTTCCTAAGCAGGTGGATGACAGAACGGGTTATCTGGTATAACGAGAGAAAACGTGCTATGAGCCACCAGGGATAGGTTGACGTGGAAGGCCATGATCGCCTACGTCCTGAAAGGACAAGGCACATACAAGAAGAAGAATTCTGAATATATTGTCATCATTAGATTAATACAAGTTACATTTGAACTCTCCAATCACAAGAAATACTCAAAATTGTGGTCTTTAGCTTCCAGACATTTATTAGCACAGTGAACTACTGCTTGAGTAAAGTTGATCACAATCTCTAGTAGCATTGCTGCACATTGCATTTTCAATTTCTTGTCAAGGGCCACCAGTTTTATGCAATACACAACATCCTTTAGAGTCTAGGTAGTAGTAGTAGTACCCGTGAAAGTTTTATGGATTCCCTACTTGAATTTTCTGATGAGTCGTGATTCTTAATTTTAATGATTAATACATTCCTTGCGTTATCCAAGACTATAAAATTCCCGTAGAAAATTACCTATTGACTCGTTAAATATTTGAGCTTAACCATTGTAACAAAATATTGCAACAATCATAAGTATGAATACAGGTCATTATTTACAGAAGTATGAAGGTACAAATGAAAAGCTTAAACATTGACAAGGTTTTCCATTTCAACATACTTTAACTGTTTTTTATGTGACGTCTGAAAGCCATTTTTTAAAAATTTGTTTTAGATTAATAAGTTCATGGGTTTTTCAAAATACTCTATTCTTCAGACCAATGCTAGATTTGTAGTGGGAGATAATGTTTTCCAAATGTATTATTAAGTAACAAACAATTGGGAATATTTACAAAAATTAAGTTGTTATTGTTGTTGTTGGTGTTGCATTGGTCTTTGCCTTGCGTAATACGAGTTACCACCAAGACTTAATTTACGACTTCAAGTTGTTAAGTGCTTGATAACCTTGTCATCTATACACTCTTTTCTTTCTTTCTTTCTTTCTTTCTTTCTTTCTTTCTTTCTATTTTTTTCTTTTTTATGCACTTTCTTTTTTCTCTCGAAAATCTGACAGCGTCTCTGATATATATTTTTCTTCTATCTTTCTTAGCAATAAAAACGAAATGGTCAACTATTTATCTGAGGCAATGACAAGGCGTAACGCATGAGTAAATAGAACAAAACTCAGAATTATAATATTAAAGATACATCATTTCAGCCAAGTACCCTTTGGTCATGCTCAGATGTCCATCTTTTTTTATTTGTCTAATATGGGTTATGGAATATCTGTGGGTCCTGACGAAGACCACCCTTCTTCGAACATAGTTGACTGTTACTACAGAATTAAAAGTAGAAAAGTGTACAAAAACAAAAACGAAGCCAGCTGGGGACTTTTAACAGCAGTAACAGCTGAAATTGATGTCTCTCGAAGAGAAAATAATGACATAATCAAGATATTGACCTTCCAAACTTCTTTGCACAAAAAGTTGGGGCTGAAACGCCCATCAATACGAAAAAGAGCGATTACAGCTACTGGACTTGAAAATCCTATTTTCCTGAAAAAATTGTTTGAAGAAAAAAACTTTATAAAACTCTACCAATAGAATACTGGCTCCTCGGTCATGAATGTTAAATATTTCGTTATAAGGAAGCGGTTAATATTATTATTGCCATTATATCTATGACCAAATGTAATAACCACGATGCCATCTGTTATTTTTAGAACTTTTGTTTACTTAGTATGTAATAATACTCCATTTCTTTAGCTAGTATATGTTAATTTTACATTCATTTACTTAGTATATATTGTGCCATTGAATTATATAGTATTTTTGACATTTTCAAATTGTTTTACTTTTTGCTACTAAGGTTCGTAAGTAGTTCTCTGAGTTCAACTTCGATACACGGTTCAGGTTGCCATTGCTTCTTGATACCGACTTAGTCACAATGTTAGAGATGTTAAATGAAACATGCAAATCTCATACTTTCTCCTATTACTCGTACGAATCACGTGTTTTTAACGTTTTTATGCATATTAGGAAGCGTGATTATAAAGATGGTAGGAACATGACGTCATAGGTCGTAAGGAAGGAACCCAACTACAGAACAAGTTACATGAAAACAAACAAAGAAAATATATCCTTAAATAAATGCATTTTTCCGAATGAATAAAACGAATGAAAAAAGAAAAAGAAAAATATCAGAAATAAAAAAATAAGAACGAAAAATTTGGATGTGAACGATTTGAGATAGATATGTAGATGTCTACGTATGGAGAAACTAGAATCAAATGCTGGTTATGAACAAACAGATTTAGGCAGTTGTTATTTGCTAGACTAGGTTTAGTTTGATTCAAGGCCACAGTAAGGCACCCAGTGCAGAACGTGAAGAAAACACTAGGAAGCTGGTCAATAAAATGAGATTGTTAACTTAAAAACTGTAAAAGAAAAAAATTTCCCATAGACCAAAAAGAAAGAAAAAAACTAAAATTAGAAGAAAAAAAGAAAGAAAGTAAAAAAGAAAGAAAGAAAATTTTCAGTAGACAAAAAAAAGAAAAAATTGAAATTAGAAGAAAGAAAGTAAGAAAGAAAGGTAAGAAAGAAAGAAAGAAAGAAAGAAATTATGCGAGTAGAATTGATAGTAAAAGTCAAAGAATAAATAAAAGGTGAAAAATAAATATGAACAAAGTAAAAGAAAGAACGAAGACAAGAGTAAAGAGCGAAAACAAAAAAGAAAAGATAAATATTGTACAGAGAGAGAGAGAGAGAGAGACAGACAGACAGACAGACAGACAGACAGAGAGGCAGACATAAATAAAGAGAGAGAGAGAGAGAAAGAGAGAGAGAGAGACAGACAGGCAGACATAAATAAAGAGAGAGAGAGAGAGACAGACAGACAGACAGACAGACAGACATAAATAAAGAGAGAGAGAGAGAGAAAGAGAGAGAGAGAGAGAGACAGACAGACATAAATAAAGAGAGAGAGAGAGAAAGAGAGAGAGACAGACAGACAGACATAAATAAAGAGAGAGAGAGAGAGAGAGACAGACAGACAGACAGACAGACAGACATAAACAAAGAGAGAGAGAGAGAGAGAGAGAGAAAGAAAGAGAGAGAGAGATAGCAATGACAAATTTAAGAAAAAAAAGAACCGAAGTAAAAAGTAAAGAATGAACAAAGAAACTATAAAGAGGGAAGATAAAAGTAATGAAAAAAAGAAAGTAAAATCCAAAAACGAATTGGAGGAAGGAAGGAAGGAAGGATTGATAGAAGGAAGAAAGAAAGGAAGGAATAAAGAAAGGAAAGAAGGAATAAATTAACGAATAAAGAAAAAAGAAGTTCAAGAATCTTAATGCAAACAAATTCTTAATTAGGTACATTATACAAACGAAACTTTGAGAAATGAAAGAAGACAAAGAGATGGAATGAAATAACGAAAAGAAGGAAAGAATGATAAAAACGAAAGAAAATGAAGAAAAAGAAAAATGAGTGAAAAATGATAATGAGAGAAAATTTCAATAACTGATGGAAAAAGAGTGAATAATAATACAAAAATAATATAAAAAACTGAAGGATAAAAGAATTAATGGAAAATTCAGGAAAGAAAGAATTAATACAGAAAATAGGAGAAATGACAGAAATCGAAGGCAAAAGAATGAATGAATGTAAAAAAAAAAAATATAGAAAGAAAGAAAGAAAAAATAAAGAAAATTCAAGGAAATAAACTGGATTAATAAAAGAAAAGAAAGTCTAAATGAAGAAGAAAGAAAGAAAGAAAGAAAGAAAGAAAATGAAATGTAGGTTAAAATGAAAGAAAGAACAACAAGGGAATAAACTGGATTAATAGAAGAAAATAAAGTAAAAAGAAAGAAAGAAAGAAAGAAAGAAAGAAAGAAACAAACAAACAAACAAACAAACAAACAAACAAACAAAATGAAATGAAGGTTAGAATGAAACAAGGAATAAAAAAATTAAAGGAAAAAATAAAGTAAAAGGAAAGCCTGGTAAAGAAAGAAAGAAAGAAAGAAAGAAAGAAAGAAAGAAAATGAAATGTAGGTTAAAATGAAAGAAAGAACAACAAGGGAATAAACTGGATTAATAGAAGAAAATAAAGTAAAAAGAAAGAAAGAAAGAAAGAAAGAAACAAACAAACAAACAAAATGAAATGAAGGTTAGAATGAAACAAGGAATAAAAAAATTAAAAGAAAAAATAAAGTAAAAGGAAAGCCTGGTAAGAAAGAAAGAAAGAAAGAAAGAAAGAAAGAAAGAAAGAAAGAAAGAAAGAAAAAAAGAAAGAAAGAAAATGAAATTAAAGTTAAAATGAAATTAAGAAAAACAACTGAATAAACAGGATTAAAAGAAGAAAATGAAGTAAAAATGAAGACAAGAAAGAAAGAAAGAAAGAAAGAAAGAAAGAAAGAAAGAACAGGAAATTAAAGTGACACCAGTAAACGGAAATGAACGATCGTCCCGATTCCTTGCTGAAGATTTAACCGGGCAGTTTTATTGTCCTTGTCGCTATTCTTTCATGGTTTCTTGACTTTCTTTACAATTTCCTTGTTTATTTTTTTTCCCGCGCAAACAAGCCGAACGAAAAATACGCCCTATTTTGGCGCTGAAAGACACAAGTCAAGATTGAATCAATACAATACTGGTCCGCTCACACTATTGTCCTTTTCATTCTGTTTATTCATATTTCATACACTGACGTTATTTACAACATATGTAGAAGGTGTCACTGGGGACTGAATGACAGCAAGTCCTTTCAAATCCCAAGCACTTTTCTGAGTATTCATTTTTTTCGTTTCACAAGAAATCAACAAAATTCAGGGTAACAGGTCTTGTCAGGTGATGGCATAAAAGCGCATTTTATTACATTTCTTCCAAAGAAGAGCCCACATACTTTAACCCAGGGGTCGGCAACTTTTTGCTATGTGATTAGCAAGTCAAGGTTAATATACCTGTTGTACAATATATTTCATGTAGCAATATCTACAATAATATGTAAAACACATTAATAGAAATAAACTGTTTTAAAGTTTTTTTTTTTTAGGTTTTACTATAAATGGGAGCCTTAGTTTTGCATGGTTTTAGCCGATTGCTTAATATCAGGAACATAATTTGTTATTTTGAGCTTTAGACAAATTTCTAAATGTTCAGGTGTTAGGCAACTTCGTTCTGGGCTTAACGCTGGTTTTATAGGAGAGAAAATCTTCTCACAGGAATAAGTTGAACCAAAAGCCGAAAGAAGGTCAAAAGTAATTTTCTTCATACAAATGAAAGATCTCGAGAGGGATGTACAACAGTTAAGAATAGCAGCAGACTTTGATAATATTTTTGTCTCCCAGAGATTTCTTTAGTTCAACAAATCGTGCAGTTGGAAATTGCTAGGAGTGGCACACGTTTCGTAAGTTCAATACCTCAGTTTTAATCCATTCTAACGGACATTTGGGAGCCATTTTGGGAATATTATTTTAGATTGATGAGTTCATGCGATTTTCAAAATCATCTATACTTCAGACTAATGCCAGTTTTATAGTTGATGATGGACGGGCGTCCCTGCATGAATTTCCGATGGGCAACCCCGAGGCCACATTATGCTGCAGGCGGCGCCATTCACCATCCTTCACCTGCTGCAATTAACGACCATCTGACCCTACTCTAGACCTCTCTCTATCCACAACTATAACCAGCATGAAATTAAACAAACAAAATAGCAAGCCTAAACCAGCTAGTTGTAAATCGCCCAAACCTATCTGCGTTACCTTCACAAATATACGAGGTATTCGCAGTAACTTTAATAGTGTAGAGTCTTTCCTTCTAACTAACTCACCCGATATCTTAGCTATATGTGAGACTAACCTTGACCCTTCTATCCCCTCTTCAGAGCTGTTCGTTCCTGGTTACCTTCCTCTCTTCAGGAAGGACTCCAATGTCCATATGCATGGGCTTGGTGTATATGTCAGCGAACAACTCCCCCTAGCCAGGGTCACATCTCTTGAATCCCTTGATCATTCCTTCATGTGCTTCCGTCTCTCACTTCTAAGCTCGGTTAGCTATCTCTTCTTCCTCTACCGCTCCCCCTCCTCCTCTGACTGTACGTTACTTGATTGCATCTCTACTAACATCGACAGGGCCATTTCTTCTCACCCATCTGCCCATATATTTGTGTTTGGCGATTTTAACGCCCACCACACCAAGTGGCTTGAAAACTCAGCCACCGACCTTGCTGGGATCCGCACCATGCACTTTTCAATAGCCCAAGCTCTAACGCAAGTGGTGGACTTCCCCACGCGTTTCTCTAAAAACCCTAACGGAAGGGACTCTTTACTTGACCTTTGTTTTACCTCCATCCCAGACTCCTGCACTACCAGGCAACTCTGCCCCCTCGGAAACTCTGACCACGCCGTAGTCTCCGTAAACATATCAATCCGCACTAACTCTACCCAAGAAAACCAGACCAGCAGAATATCATACTGCTACCAAAGAGCCGACTGGGACTCGTTCAGGGACTTCCTCTGCGACGTCCCCTGGAACAACGTCTTTGATCTTCCTATCGAAGACTGTGCCTCCGAAGTCTCCTCTTGGGTTAAGGCTGGCATCGATGCTTTTATCCCTGCCAGAAAATTCCAACTAAAACCAAATTCGTCCCCCTGGTTCTCACCCGCTTGCTCGGCCGCTATTGCCCACCGGAACCATTTCTTCCGGCTCTATCGAAGCTGCTCGTCGAACCAAAACAGGCGCCTTTTCACCTCAGTACGGAACAAGTGTAAAAAAGTACTGAACGAAGCCAAGAGGGTGTTTGCTACCAGAATTAGCAACGCATAGCATCCTCTAAGTTTGGCTCCAAAGATTACTGGCGTCTCTGCAAAAGCGTGCTCAGCAGGAACAAGACTTCAATACCCCCACTAATCAATGAATTTGAAGTTCTCACCTCCCCAACTGACAAGGCTGAATGCTTTGCCCGTAGATTCTCAACCAATTCGACACTGGACTCGTTAGGAATACCTACACCAGACTTCCCACCCAGAACTAAGGCTCAACTAAATAACGTCCACATTACACCCTCGCTGGTCGCCAAGATAATTGCGCAACTTGACCCACACAAAGCGAGCGGCGGTGACGGAATCCCAGTCATAGTACTGAAGAAATGTGCCCCAGAACTCTCCTCTGTCCTCTCTAAACTCTATAACCTCTGCCTATCTGCTTCCTGCTTTCCTGCCTGTTGGAAGTCCTCCTGCGTAGTTCCTATATTTAAGAATTCTGGCGAACCCTCAGACCCCGCCAATTACCGTCCTATTAGTCTCCATCCAATCTTTGGCAAAGTTTTCGAAGCCATTATCAACGCCGAGGCGATTCAGCATCTTATGGCCAACGGGCTTCTCTCTGACAAACAGTATGGGTTTCGCTTCACCAGGTCTACTGCTGATATGCTAACGACCATTACCGAGTACATATACCAGGCACTTGACAAGAATGGTGAAGCCCGAACCGTTGCCTTGGATATCTCCAAAGCATTCGACAGGGTCTGGCGTGCTGGCCTCTTGTGCAAACTGCGGAGCTATGGGATAACTGGACATCTGTTTGACCTCATCCAGTCTTTCATTGAAGGTGGTATTAAATGGGCATGCCTCCCAAAACTACCAGACGAACGCGGGCGTCCCCCAAGGTTCTATCCTAGGTCCCACGCTCTTTCTGATCTACATTAATGATCTCCCCGACACCATTAGATCCCAAGTTGGCATGTATGCCGACGACACAACAATCTACTCCCGCATCGATCAGAAACCAGGTCTGGACGACAAAGTGAACCTCGCTGCCGTACTTGAAAAAGACCTCCAATCCGTAGTGACCTGGGGTAGGGAATGGTTGGTAAATTTCAATGCCTCCAAAACAAAGCTGTTATCAACTAATCACCATAGACAATCGCATCTACCTCCCATAAGCATGGGACAGGCTAGCCTCCCAGAGAGTAAAATACTACGCCTCCTTGGCCTTACACTCTCGGCGGACCTCAAATGGAATGACTATATTGAATCCATTGCCAAATCTGCTGCTATGAAAGTGGGCTCCCTGTGCAGGGCCCGGAAATTTTTCCCACCTGAATCTATTCTGCACATATACAAATCTACCATCCGCCCGTGTATTGAATATTGCTGCCATATCTGGTCGGGTGCCCCTGCTGCTCTCCTTGGGCTTCTTGACAAAATACAAAGGAGGATCTGTAACGTGGTTGATACTGACTTGGCAGACCGGCTGCAGCCGCTCTCACACCGGCGTGATGTGGCTTCCCTGTGCCTCTTCTACAAGTATTTTCATGGCTTCTGCTCCGATGAGCTTAGATCACTGGTGCCGCCTAAGCACGAATTTACACGAGATACTAGATTAGCAACTAGGTCCCACCCTTTTACAGTTAAACAAATAAGATGTAACCGTAAATTCTACTCCAACAGCTTTTTTTCTCGCGCTTCCCGCCTGTGGAACTCCCTTCCACAAGTCTGCTTTCCCGACAGTTACAATCTCCAGGTGTTTAAATGTAGGGTCAATAGACACCTCCTATCACACTAACTCCCAACTATTCTCACAACACTCTCATCTACCCAACCCTCATTCTCGGTATCCTTACCGGCCTATCACCCACCCTCTGTCATTTCCTATATTTAATCAGCCTTTCTCCACTCTACGTAGCCCCCTGCACAGTAGTGGCAGTGACATGCCTTGCTCGGGGTGAAACGCTTATAAAAAAAAAAATGTTCCAAATTTATTATTAAATAAGAAACAACAGGGAGTGATTATAGAAATTAAATACATTATTACTACAAGTAGCCCTCCTTGACCCATAGGTACAAAACTTATACCTTCTTCCATAAAAAATATTCAGCCTATTAATTCAACTTCTAAGATTTTACTTTTCAATTTTATGTTTAAGCTTTAGTCTAAATTAAATTAAATTAAATTATTACTGAAAGAATTACTCTATATCTTATTAGTAAAAGAAATGCTAAATATTTTATTACTGGTTGAATCGTAAGACGGACAGACCCACATCTTATTATTTCCTAGCATGGATTAAGATATGAAATTGTGACGGACGGACGAATGAAAGAACGGAAGAACGGACGGACAGACGTGTCTCTTATTGTAGTATAGAAGATTAAGATATGAAATTATGACGGACGGACGGACGGACGGACGTGCCTCTTATAATAGTACAGATTATTGTTGTTGCTGTTATTATTATTTCATCCTTTGATTGCTGTTGTATATACATTTCATTCCTCGTCCTAACCAAAAAGTCGGAATTGGCTTCATGATATTTTCCACTGATCATTCCACTGATTGTGAAAAAACAAAAAACAACAAAAAAAAAACATGATCACATACATTTTATATCGATAAAGTTCTTCGTAATGCGTGAGCTATACTTGCTAGTACATTTTTTTGTATTTCTTTTAGGCATCGCAATATGCGTTGTGGTGCAGTGGATATCCGCTCGGAACGACAATTCGGGGAGCCGAGTTCGAATCCCAGTTGAATTCGTTGCATTCACCTACGCGCAAATACCCTTGGGAAAGGTATTAATCCGTCTATTCCTTCCTGTTATGGTTTAAATAGCAGGACAGATTGGGTTGTATAGCCTTGGCTGGCAACCATTTTACCGCAGAAAGCAATGGCAACCTACTGCGGGATAATCTTTTTCCCAGTCAGTCATGTCTTTTTCGAGACATGATCGCCCAAGTGTGTATCACGTATGGCATTTAACTGACTAACTTTAGGCATCGTCTACCAGGAATCTTTCCAATGAGTTTATTGGAATCTTTTTCTAATCAATCTGAGGGCTCCAACTACGACTGGAATTATTGATGCCAACATATTTTTTTTATAATTATTTATCCCCAAGCAGAGTAGTACTGCCACTAGTGCGCAGGGAGTTACATAAGATGTGAGTGGTGAGAAAGAGGAACAAGTTACATTGGGCGTCAGAGAATGGATAAGAGAAGGATGAGAACACTGGTGTGAAGAGAGCTGCATGAGAGTAGGGTGGAAAGGAAGAAGAACATGATTCAAGGGTTTTCAGAGAAAGGATGTGAGTTAATGAAATAAGAGATGGAAATTGACATTGCATTTAAATTCTTGGAGATTGTAGCTGTCATGGAAGCAAGTATACGAAAAGGAATTCCACAGGTGGGAAGTGCGAGAAAAGAAGCTGTGGAGTAAAAGTTGCGGTTACATTCGATCGGTTTCACTGTAAAAGCGTGGGACCTAGTCGCTAGTCTAGTAGCTCGAGCAAATTCATATATAGGGGACACCAGGGAGTTAAGTTCATCGGGGCAGAAGCCATGAAAGTATTTGTAAAAGCGACAGTGGGAAACTACATTACGTCGGTGAGAAAGTGACTGGAATTGAGTTACCAGGTTGGGATATGCCATAACTTTTAGATTTCCACTTCAAGGTCCTTGTGTTTTGATAATTTTTAAAGATCTTCAAAGATACACTACAATTTGCAGGACCTGACATGTCAATAAAAGAGGACATCCTGTTCTCGTGGTATTCGATCACGATGTCTGGGCGATTAGATTTGATTGTTCTTTCTGTGCGTATCGTGAAGTCCCATAAAATTGTTATTATTATTATTATTATTTTTATTATTATTATTATTGCATTTGATCTTTGCTTTGTGTAATACAAAAGTCTTAACTTTAAACTTCAAAAGATAACTTTTATTCTATCACCTTTAATTGATTGATTGATTATTATTGGCTTATCAAATCTTTGCGGGTTACTTAAAGTTGAAATACCTGTTTTGGATTATAAGAATAATTGTGTGAATATTTCGTTAACAATTTATGGGAGATAACATTTATTTTTCCCTATAAAAGTATTTCTATTTAAGCCATAGTTCAGGTGGGAAGAAGAGATGGATTTATACCTTTCCCAAGGGTATTTGTGAGTCAGTGAATATAACGACCTCGACTGGAATTCGAACTCGGTTCTCCGATTTCTCATCCAGATTTACTATTAATTAAACCACCTGCATATCAAAAGATGCAAACTTTTCAGGTGTCATGTAATTAAGGTGTATGGTCACTGCATAAAGAGAAATATACAGGAGTACTCATGAGTATGATTTTTTTGTACGTTTCATATATGAAAAAACGTCGGATAATGTATGTAACCGCCTGCAATGCAGAATATATAAAGGCTGATAATAAATGTTTGATAAACCATAAAAAAATAAGCTAAAACAAAAGATAAAAAAAAGAAATCCCATATTTTAGGTTGCGGATGTGCGTTGTGGTGCAGTGGATATCGACTCGGAACAAGGAATCGGGGAGCCGAGTTCGAATTCCAGCTGAATTCCTTTCATTCACTTACGCGCAAGTACCCTTGGGAAAGGCATCAATCAGTTATGGGTTAAATAACAGGACAGATTAGGTTCTATATCCTTGGCTGGCAACCAGTCTACTGCAGAAAGCAATGGCAACCTACTGCGGGATAATCTTCTGCCCAGTCTGTTATGTCTCTTTCATGACATGATCGCTAAAGCGTGTATCAGGTATGGCACTTAACAGACAAGGATGCATTCCAGAAGCTGAAATGTAATGTTGTTGTGGAGTAGTTTTCGCACTGAAGGTTATAATCGTACTATGTCGGTTACTAATTGACTTAACGTACCCAAAATGTTAGGAACTTGGTAATCTTCCACTGAAAGCTGACTCCTTAGTATTCGGCTAACTGCCGACTAATATCAACTGCCTAGTAGTTCTACTGAACTACAATAGAAGTCTAAAGAACTCCCATGAACTTCCTGTTAACTCTTATTAATATAGGGAGGGAGAGTCCATTATCTGAGGAATAGGTGTGTTTCCCCATAACAGATCTGATATCTGTTCTTCAATATGGCAGTGAATGCTGGACAATCTCTTCAAAAATTAAGGAGAAACTTTAAGCAACCGAAATATGGTTCTACAGAGAGATGCTGAGAATACCATAAACAGAACATGTGAGCAAAGATGAGGTTCTGGAAAGGATGGAAACAAAAAGGAAACTAATATGTAATATTAGGAAAAAACAGCTGAAGTTCCTGGGACAGGTAACGAGGATGGAGGATTGGAGAATCTGAAACTCACACGGAAAATAAAGACAGGGGAAAGCAACGTAGGACATACTTGACGGCTTTGAGCAAATGGATGGCAGAGTGGGTTTTAGAAGGGATAACCGGAGAAAGCGTGTTAAGAGCTACTAGGGTTAGGGAGTCAAGATCGCCTACTTCTTGAAGGGACACAGCACATAGAAGAAGAAGGAATTTCATCCACATATTGCCTACTTCTTTTGAGATAATTCCCAAAACCCTGAATAACAAAAGGTAATGCTGTTGTCTTGAAATACACATTCTACTGGTTTCTACATGGAAACCTTTTATCTGCTTAGTGTTTTAAACATTTATTGTTCTTATTATGTAATGAAAGGACAGCACGCCAACATAGTGACTCTGGAGTACAAATATACGAAACTCAATATACAATATAGCGACTCTTGAAGCTTAGTATACAACATAGTGATGTTGTGAACAAAACAAATTCTAGATTTAAAATTCAAATCTGACTCATTGATTTTGTTAGAAAAAAACGAAAAAAAACGAATTTTCTGGAATTTACAAATTTTGCACACAAAGCTCAGGAAATTTCACACCTCGACGCGAAATATTTTTCGGTTAATAGAAAACTACGAAACATCTAAAAAAACAAAAAGAAAGCAAATGAAAAACAAATTCTTTACGGACCCTTTCCGCGAGCCGACGCGAAGTTTGTTTGTCGTTTAATGGGAAACCCAGAATTATATCCGGGTGGGAATTACCAAATGACCTGTTTGGAGCCCCAGAAAACGAAGTAAAAAGACGAAACAAGAAGATGGTTCCAGTGAGAAAAATACAAGCGTAATTAACACGTCTCTCGACAAACGTCAAACGATCGTATTTTTATTGCTACTCTCTTTCTCTCTCAACGCCTTCTTTTTCATCGTTCACTTCTCACCTTCTGCCTTTCAGCATTCACCCTGAGTGACAAATTCAAAAACACTCCTATCAAACAAACGTTCATATGCATACATACTCTTTCCAACAAATTACTACAAATCTTGATACCCTTAACTCATTCTTGCAAAGAATGCTACGAATATTTTTAACGATTTCTACCAAACAAAAAATACATCACTTTTATTTGTAAACCTTAAATTATATATATATATATATATATATATATATAAAATTGTTGTTTTTATATACAATTTGATTTTCTTGTTTTGTACCCCTCTTATAGTGGGCTATCTAACTAACAAGGCCAAATCAAACTAATTTGTTTCAACGCACATACACTTCACTATAACGGATAACCCACTATAAATTGGTGAACCCGACGTGATGATAACTCACTATAGTGACTCTGGAGTACAAATATAGGAAAAGCAATATACAACATAGTGTTGCAGAGCAGCTGATACCCCACTAGCGTTCTCAAAGATGTAATGGCCTGTCGTCCGAAATATATATATGTCTTCCCAGGCAATTGTTACGCCAACGGCTTCACCGTTGGTGCGGACAAAATCTTTTGACAGGAAGGACGCGGTCTACTATGACCAAATGCGGCTAAAGTACAAACACTTCATTAATGGAAATGTACGAGTTTCAATTCTAGAAGCTCTAAATGTTGTTGCGGCAAAGACTATCTTCCTGCTGACATCAGATGTTAAAAGGCATACGTTTATCAGTGTCAACAAGGAGACTATGATGGCAGCCCTTAAAAACCTCATAAGTGTTCCCAAAATTTTAGCGAAGCGCTTACGTGCTATATGGGATATACTACTTGGGACTGGGGAGGAGGCAAAGTCGCTGACAGGCAGTGGTTTGTCGACGAAAAGCGTTAGACTGCAAACTGTATATGGATACTCGGCATACTCGAATTGTCGTCCATGGCGTGCCACTAGACATATCAAACGACTATATCGGAACAGTTTTTGCACAGTTTGGCGCCGTAGAGGAGATGTTCCAAGTTGCAAGCAAGGCAGGAGTGTCGACGGAGGATTTTTCTCCAGGTGACACTAAATCGGCAGAATTTTTTTAGTTTTCCTGACATAATAACTTGTAGACAAAGAAAGTTTTTTTGCGGTAGTGGAGGGCAGAAGACCCTGCTACTGGAATAGTGGTGCAGCGGGGAACTTATCAGAAATGTGCCCCACTAGTAATCCAGTGCAGCATCGATAACACCGGTTACATCAAACTCAACATCAGCAGAGAAAGTGGTAGTAGCCGGTTGACTGCGGCAGATATTGCCGTGAACATTAGCTTATTTCGGATCGTTGCGGTTTATGTGCACAACGACCGGGAGGAGCGTGTCTCGGTTTTTTCCTAAATTAGGGCCGTTCCTGGTGGATTCTCCCCGCCTAGTTTTAGTGGAAAACTAGAATACCATCCAAGTTAAATACTGGGCAGAGCACTAGAAGGAGGTTGGGAGATTGTAGCTTAGTTGATCTGATCGACAAGTTCGGTCTGGTCGGTAGATTCCGAGTCGATCACCATGGGGTGATGTGGACGTGGGCACTTAATTGGCCATCTACCCAGGTGGCTATACACCTGGATAGAATGTTAGTGAGAAGTGTCGATCTAGATTTGCAAGATTGTCCCACGTTCCCCTGGTTAGGATATTCGGACCACAAAGATGATAGGCTTAGATTGGCTGTACACTGGAGATTCGACGTGTCTTTACTGGACAAGCGGGACTTCAGGTAACAACTATCTAAATTAGTACAGCAGGAATTAGTTGCGGCGGTTATTGGGAATAGGTGATGGGAGAGGCTTAAGGGTAGCATGAGGTCTTTGACCACTGACTATAGCCATCGACTCGCCCTGGCTAAGGTGACCAAGGTGAAGGCACTAAAAGATAATCTATACCGGGCGGTAATCGGGGGATCCCGTAGTGATAGCATTAGCTAGGCAGGACCTGTGCCTTTTGGTTAGTTATGGGGATCAAGTAATTAGGCATAGGTTAAACAATAGGTTGAATGAAGCCGTGTGCATGGACGCAGAATTGCGCAAGGAAGAGATCTTCTTTTATGTACATAGTTAATGTAAGTAAATGTTGTTCCTAGCCTGTTCCCAGCTTTCGTTTTTTTATGATCGCCGTCGATATTACCAACTTAGGCAGTCTGGTTTTAGCCCCAGTTTTCATCTTGACTGGGTCAGTCTTTGATTTCCTATTCTATTATTTATTTATTTTTTCCTTTCCCTCTCCGCTACTCCATTTTGCCGTTAGGCGTAATATAGCAACCACTCTGAATTTTTGAGGAGCAGACGGGTCTTACTAACATTTGTTTAATTTTAGTTTGAATGTTCTGTTATATACGAGTTTTTTTTTAGGCTATTCATTCCCTCTCCCCGTCATTTTCATATAATTAAATTGTTAAATATATTTTTGGATTATATTGTATATAAATAAAATTTTATATCATGGGTTTTGCTAACCTTTTTTAGGTTTCCTTGAGAATATGTGGTATTATGGTATATGGAGGATTGTAAGCCGATGGACGAGTTCTTGTGATGAATGAAGAAATTGTAATGAGTGATTGAGTCTTGAATGTGATTAGCTAGATATATATATATAATATAGAGAACTATAATAATATATAATAATATAGATATAAGACAGTCCGTGTCGACCCACCTCAACCCTCCCCTTCGGCCATGTGCCGCATTTTTTGTTTCTATACAAAAATAAATATTCAGACTGTCATTGAACGACTGCGGATTCTCTTCGTCGGATTCTCTGCTTTTGAACGGGGAGAAGCCTACGGGCTCGGTTTCACCCACATTAATTGAATTTGTGCTGCATCCACCTCGTGTGTCTGCGAATGTGAGGAAGTCGTAAATAATCATTGACGGTATGAAAAGATAGGCTGCGTCCGTCAGTCGATTGCTTGGTAGGGCTCTCTGCCTTTGGGCGGTGAGGCGCTCGGGCAGGTCTCCGCCGAGGGGCAGGGTTTCGTCTGAGGAAAAGCAGACTAGAATTTTCGTCCGATTTTACGGGCTCGGTTTTATCCACATTAATTGGCCTTGTGCCGTGTCTATCTTGGGTATCGTCCCATGTTTTTTTCTTATTTGTACTTAATATCCATTAGCACTGATATTGTGCTGTAAATATTTCAGCACACGTTTTCTGTTATCGTACTACCATTTTGGCGATATAACATATAGTGACTCTGGAGTACAAATATACAAAGCCCAATATACTCATCATAATACCCAGTCTGATAAGTATATAACAGCAAATCTATTACTGTCACCATGTGTGTGATATAGGCACATATTTTGATAAAAGCCGTGTTGGAACCAGTTAGAAATAATTTCAGGTGGGGTAACCCATTTCGCTCAGTCTCCCATTAGAAATATTCCTAAGTATCGTGACTCTCAAGTCGCTTTGGCTGTTTATCCTTCAAATTAAAAAAAAAAACCTTCTCGGCACTTGACTACGATGCTTATAAAAAGAAACACACCAGCCCCTAGGAGACATGCCTACTTGCTTAAATCATATAACTGACAACAAATTTGTGGCATTGAAAGTGACATTTATTGTTTATTATTAACATTACTATATTTCTATAAATATTAGTTTTCTAGGAGTCTGCAATGATGATCTTAATTTCAGTTCTCCCTAAACCGTCTTTCACTTTTTAGATCATGTTCCAAGCGCGTACATTACTCCGGTTCCACAATTATAATCCATTTTTGTTTTTTAATATCTTTAGCTTTATTTTGGTATTTGTTTGTCTTTTCAGTTTCTTTAGGGATCAAATTTTGCATCTTATGAAACAGCAAAGTCAATAATTTGACACTTGTTATTCTCGTTATGCATAACAATAAGGTCGGGTCTTCTTGCTTTAATGACATTATCTGTCTGGACTGCGAAATCCAATAATATTTTATGCTACTGATGCTTCTGTTAAATGGCCATAACATTTTTCTTTTACACACAAGCAGGATTTAGAGCAATGGATCCTCTTACCAATCAAAAAATGTCGCTGCTTATACCCCTAATGTGCCAACTTGGGTAATTCAGTGAATGAGCGGTTACCTGTCTCACCAGCTTGTCTGCATTTTTTTTTGTCAGCTATTCATGAACTGATCTTCAATGCATTCATTCTGATGACCAGATCCTATTCATATTCTTCTTCTTCTTCTTCTTCTTCTTCTTCTTATTATTATTATTATTATTATTATTATTATTTGATTTGTGGTGTATACTCATATTTTTCCGGGTCACAACCAGAGACCCAAGGTCAGAAATGGCTTCATGACACAAAAAACAAAAAAAACAAAACATCCCACCCATTTTGCAAAATAGAGACCTTCGTGAGGTATTATTATTATTGTCATTTTTCATCATAATTCGATTTCTGCTATGGTCGTACTACCTACCAAGACCTAAGGCAGGTCGTGGTGTATTGTTACGGCTCCATTTCATGTTTTTCACATCTCCTTAACATCCATAGCGTTACATAGACAAAGTTTTCCTTTGTGTTTGGGCTGTACTTAACAAGACCATTTTTGTATATCTCTTAAGCTGGGGTTTCCAGAGATTCTTTCAATGTATTGTTTTGTTTATTATTATTATTATTATTATTATTATTATTATTATTATTAACATTAGTATTAGTATTGTTGTTGTTGCTGTGGATGGTACAAACTTATCAGAAAGTAATTTTAAGTGCCTAATTACCAACTCTCTTCCAGGGTCTGTCAGTAATAAGGGCAATGTAGGTGAGTTATCTATGGCCATTTGGGACGTATCGTTTATATGGAGAGTGTTTTGCATATGATATATGAAATTCAGGTCAAAGTAATATTTTGTAGCTCTGAGATGTTGATGTGCTCAGGAATTTTCGGTACGTTTCATTATCAGACCCAATGTTTCTATCACACCAGGGATAATTGCAGTTTTACGTCTTTACATTTTAAGTAATGTCTGTTGGTTCAAAAAAAGCATCAAAGTTTTAATCATTGTTCAACATTGCATTTGTTCGTTTATGCTTTTGTCTGCCCTCACAAATATTATTCGTATTAAGAATATTTACTGTTGCTCGTATCAAAGCTACGTTTATGGAGACGTCGGTTCTGTTTATCAAATTGGCCTTGTGCCAAACACAACCAAAGGCCCCACAATTTAAAGTTATCAGGAAGTTGGAAAGAATAAACCTGTTTCGTTTGTATAAATAAATGAACATTTTTTTATCGAACAGCATAACATTAAATTGTAGGTATTAAATTATTAATTGGGAAAATGTTCTAAGAGAATTAGTAGTAAAGAGTTAAGTTAGTCCAGAATTTGTTTGTTGTAATATGGTCTTTGTTCCTTTCTTTCTTTTTGCAGCCGGCGAGTAGGTGAGGAGGAAGAAAAAGCGATAAAGGAAAATTGTACGTATCGACGTTAATCTTAGGAGTCAGCTGAAATGTCTTATTATTGTTATCTTCTTCTTTGTTGACGGCGAGAAGATGAAGACGAAAAAGAAGAGATAAATGAAAATTGCACGCGAGAAAACCTTATGTCCGGTTCAGCGTTTTGAAATTTCTCTTTCACATCGTGGCAGTGTAATATTTGATCTCTGCCCCCATCTCACAGATTCAACTTTCTTTCTGTATTTATATCAAAGAACTTTTTGACAATGGCTTGTTACTTTCTCTTTTAATCGCTCCCTTTTCTTGATTAGAAAATAATTTCTATACAGGCTTGTAAAATTTGACTTCGTCTTTTCCCTTCAGTACAGAGTCAATCCTTTTTTTCTATTGGCCAAAAGGAATTTTGCACAGGTTCGCGAATTTGTAAACAGTGAAGAGAAGAGAGTTACTTTTATTTCGTATTCACCACAAGCTTCGTTATAGTTTCATCTACACTACACTACTCCCTCGTCATTTTCACTATCGACGACTTCCACATAGTTATCTTGTCTTCCCAACGTGGTGTAAGGATAAGCAAACCTGTCTAACTAGAGCAATTACTACAGATTAATGAGTTCGAGTCTTACTGGGTGCTCCACACTTTCGGCTTTGTGCCACATCTAAGACACTCTTAGAAAGTCTCCATATTTATCTTGTCCCTCTTTCTAATAATAACGTGATTCTTTTTCAAAGTTACAAAGAAATAGTCATTAATTATTATTATAGAATATTTTCGTTTATAATTTGGTTTACATTTTCATATTTTATTTTTAGTTTTTTACCCTTTTTCGAACCTAGGGAGCTGAGTTCGAATGCCAGTTAAATTCTTTGCATTTACTTGCACACAAATACCATTGGGAAAAGTATTAATCCGTCTCTTCCTTCCAGTTATGGGTTAAATAATAGGACAGATTGGGTATTTCTGTGGTAGACTGGTTGCCAGCCAAGGCAACCAGTCTACCACAGAAAGCAATGGCAATCTACTGCGAGATAATCTTCTGCCTAGTCAGTCATGTCTCTTTCGAGACATGATCACCCAAAAGCGTGTATCACATATGGCACTTAACTGACTGACCGTTTAGCATGAACACGTTCACGCATTCGTTCTAAATACCCTGCACATGTTAGGCCTCAAAATATAAGGCAAACTATACGTATAAATTCTTATTTTCAGCCGATACGATTGGGATGAAATGTTAACAAAGCTTGATCTTAACTGATTCTTTTTTATGTGCCGTATCTCCTCTGGATGTAGACCCTCCACAACTTCCTGTCTTTTGTAGCTCTAAATCTTTGTATTTCTGTTATTTCTCCTCAGCTCTGTTCCGCCATCAAGCTCAACAAGTATGTTATGGGTTGTTTTCCCCTGTCCCTACTTCCCTTTGTCTGTCTCGGAAGTGTAAGATTTTCCAAACCCACTCTCCATATTATGTATCCCAGAAACATCAACTATCACTTTCGAATGTTAAGTATTAGTTTGCTTTTTGTTTCCATTTTCCCCAAAATGTCGTTGTCAAATGGTCGGTCCATA
Organism: Ascarosepion bandense; assembly: GCA_037127315.1. Taxonomy (NCBI): domain Eukaryota; kingdom Metazoa; phylum Mollusca; class Cephalopoda; order Sepiida; family Sepiidae; genus Ascarosepion; species Ascarosepion bandense. The sequence goes on from JBBBDQ010000518.1 coordinate 1,427,324, forward strand.
GAAGGCTCAGCGTCCTTCTGCAGAATCATGCTTTTGTTACTTCAAGTCTCCTCTTTATCTATGAGATCGTCTAGCTTAGCTGCTAGAAATTCTTAAAAAAAAAACGCTGTGATTATTATACTCGAAACATGATTTTGTTTAAATTTATGGTATTTTTGTGCTTCGGTGTACTAACACATCACTCAATAAATCCTGGGCCTAACTAATAAAACAACTTTCAGGCAAAATTCAATATTATCCATCCTTCTAGGGTTATACACTGATTCCAACGTTTCTCTAACAATTTGATGTCTTTTTTGTAGAACGATTTGTCTTTAGCCTAAAAATACGCCTCAGTTTTCCGGTATTACTTCATTATTGTAGCCAAATTTCTTTTCTTTGAGCATTCTTTTGAGGTCTGTAAATAGCCAGTAGTTGCTGAGGGCCAGATCTGGAGAATAGGGTGGATGAAGAAGCAATTCGATTCATGTAGTTCTGCCATCGTTGCAATCGACTTGTGACACGATGCCTTGTCTTGTTGGACGACCACTTTTCTTCTTCTTCATTTGTGGTCATTTTTTGGCGATTTCTTTCTTCAAACGCACTAGCAATGCTATATAATATTCGCCATTGATGGTTCTTCCTTTCTCAAAGTAATCGATGAACAAATTATTTTACACATCTCAAAATACGGAGGCCAAAATCTTGCCTGGTGATGTTTGCGTCTTTGGTCACTTTGGATGGATTTCACTTACTGCTGCCCACTCAGCTGACTGCAGATTTGACTCCGGGGTGAAGTGGTGGATCCATGTTTTATCCATTGTCATATATTTATGCAAAAACTCCTTCTTGTTGAGTTGAAACAGTTGCAAACAACGCTCTGAATCATTGACGCGTTGTTGTATTTGATAGACTGTGAACAAATTCAGCACCCACTTTGAACACAGCTTTCTCATTGACAAAATAGTGAATACACTGCCTTCTGATATATTCAACTCCGTTGCTATCTCATGCAATTTCAATTTATCGAGCTTTTGGATTTCTTTTAGTGTTTTCCGTGACAGCTGCCGATTTTGGGTGACTTGAGAGTTTAGCATCATTTGTGTCTGTACGACCGCGTTTAAAATCAGCATACCAGCTCTTGTTTCTAACGGAGCAGAGTCCGAATAACACTTATCAAGCCACTGCTTTACTTGAACAGTATTTTTCTCATCAGAAAGCAATGCTTTATCAACACACAGAATTCACTTGAATAATTATAATTTGTAGACTAATAATCCAATTAGACCCAAATTTTGTCACGTGCTATTTGAAGGTTACTACTTCACAAAAATCATATGGATATTTTATTAGTGTCTCCATCTATATGTCAGGCCCGGGACTTATTAATATATGTGAGTATGTTTGTATTTGTATGTATTTGAGTGTATGTGTGTCTACGTGTGTCTATGCGTGTGTGTGTGTATGTGTTTGTGTTTATATGTACTTGCATGTGCACGTACGTGTGTTCGTGTGTGCCTGTGACCATTAGTGTATACGTATAGTTTTGTGTGCTTACGCGTGCATATATATTTGTGTGTGTATGCGTGATTTTATGAGTGCGTGCGTAAGTGTGTGTGAGTATGTGTGTAGTTGGGCATACGTATGTGTGTGTGGGGTATTTGTATGTAAATGTTTGCGGATGTTTATGTGTATTTTTGTGTGCTGGGGATAATATGTATTTCTGCATGCATATTTATATATGTGTATGAGAGTGTGCGTGCGCGCGCTTGGATGTACATATGTGTATGTTTGAGTGTATGGGTATGTACGTGTACGTGCGTGTGCATGTGTGTCTGCGCGTCTACTGTCGTGTGTGTGGAGCAGAACCGGAGGAAAAGAAGATAACACGTGCGCTTTGTAAACAGCGACAAATTCTGGTGATATTCGTTTGCATATTGCCGGCCACCATATTGCCATGTGAAGCGCGAAAAAGATTCCTCACCAAATAATCAACGCACGATGGCGTCATCATTGCCTGTTTAGACTACACTAAACACTGGAAAATCTAATTATATTAGACAGAAAAACATTGTCTGTTTACTTAAAGTAACGAGACGAATCAAAACAGACAGGTTTTATTATTTATTTATTTTTATAATAAAATACATCTCGCGGGACGTAGGTGATCATAACTCTCCACAGATTTCTTTACCATTCATTTTGACAACAAATAATGAATGAGTTTCCTTCTACATGCTCTGGAATTAATATTTTGGATTCCTTTTGACCGGTTTAGTCACAGAAGGGCTAAACCATGTCGATTACCCTACTATATAAACCCTATGTAGTCTAGCCGAGTGTATGAAAGAAGAGGCGGATATCTTTGCGAAAGTGAACATAACTCGAAATTTGAACTCGACTCGCTGGCTGCATTTTCCGAGCCAATATCCGTTACACTATCAACATTATAGATGCTTCATTAGATTTACTTTCTATGAAATATTTATGGTAGTTTTGAAGTTTCGGTATTTTTCATATCCACGAAAAAAACAAAAAAAAAACCACTTTAAATGCTCGTAATAATATTTCACAATATGCAAATATTATGCAAAAATATCTACATTAATCTATCAATCGGGTGAGGATATTTGAGTGTGCCTGTGATGTCTGTTTTTTTTTTTTTTTGTGTGTGTGTGTGTGTGTGTGTGTGTGTGTGTGTGTGTGCGCGTTCATATCTGTTCTGTGTTAGTTGGCACTGCTGTCATGAATGGATTTATTCACACGCTGGCCTTTAGCTACCATCAAAGAGGTTTTCAGATTCTCACTTTTATTTTATTGAAAAAAGAAAACCCAGCAGGCCATATTTTTCAATCACTTTTTTATTTTCATTTCTTTAGAAAAACTACCTCCCTCACCATTAGTTAAAAAACAAAACAAAACTAAATAAAACAAAACTAAATAAAACAAAAAAAAAAATAAAATAAAATAAAGCAATACTATTTTTTATCCTTATATTTATTGCTTCCTGAGACGATTGTGACTTTGCTTGCTTTTGTTTTAGAATTATTTTCTGTCGGTTGTTTTGTCGTTTCTAAAATTTAAAAAAAAAAGAAGAAATTTCGTTGAATAAAAGAAGTTTGGCAAAGAGTAGAAGGAAACAGTGAAAGAAATTAATAACAAAAACAACAAACAAAAGAAAGAAAAGAACAAAGAACAAAAAGAAACAGAAATAGAAAAAAGAAAGCAAGAACGAAATGAAATAAATAAAAAAAATAGATAAAGAAATAAATAAAATGAGTTGATGTAAACAGGAAAAGATTTCAAGGAAAAGAAAAAAGCAAAAAGATGCTGAATGATGATTGTACATGAGAAAGATAAAGAAAATACAGAATAACTTTAACAAGATATGGTTTGTCTAAATATGATATTGGACACTTGGTCATCATGGGTAGCAGTGATGAAATATTACTAGTTAAGGCTAATTAACATTAACAAGAAGAGAGCAAAAGAGCCTTATATATATATATATATATATATATATATATTACATAGTTATTGGTCAGTGTCAAATTAGACCAGCATACAGTGTAGCTGAATTCGTTGCATTCACTTACGCACTTGCGAAATGTATTAATCCATTTCTTCTCTCGCTCCCTATGGATTGAACAGCTGGGTAGATCGAGTTCTGTAGCCTTAGTGCACAAATAGTCTACAGCAGAAAGAAATGGCAACCTACTGCGGGGAAATTGTTCTGTCTATTTAGTCATTTCTTTGAAAGAGACGTGATCGCCCAAGCACATATCATGTTTGTCATTTAATTGACTGACTGATACAGTTGTACTAAAAAGTGCTCAATAAACCTTTAAAGAAAAAATTAAAAATAAAGATTTAACATGCAGAGCTTTTAAATATTCAAATTACGTATATATATATTCCCTGATGTTAACGCCGTTTTCCAACTTCAATCCTTTAAACCGTATGGAATAAAAATTAAAACAAAGTAAAAGAGTTTTTCATTTTTTTGGATCCTAGTTTAACATGGACGTCTATTCACCAATTTGACCAGGGAAACACCTCAAAACGTTTAAATTAATTCATATCAATGCAGTTTTTTTTTGTTTTAAATGATATGCTGTTTATTTCAGGTTGTTCTCTTAAATGACATTTAATATAGGAATGTCCCTTCAGAACGTAGGCGAGATTGCCTCTGTATAGGTTCCGATATATCGATAGGGTGTCATCAATAATTAATATTCTCACCTTGAAGAATTTATGGTTTTAAAGATTTAAAACCATACTTAATGCTCCATTGTTAGCGTTTATTAAGCTTTATTACCATGTCCCTTTAGGTGATAGGTTATCATGGCTATCTACATATCCTTTTCGTGTATTGCCGTGGCTTCTTGGAAAAGATAATGAATTAGTTAGCTGTTGCTTTCTACAGGGTTTGAACTCAGGACTCTTTTCTCTTAGATTGTTAGCTCAGTCTATATTCTATTTGACTCATAACCGGAGAAAAATCTATACATACTTCGCTTTCTAAGGACATTTGTGCGAAAGTTAATGCAACAGACGAGGCTGGAATTTGAAACCGGCTTGTCGATGTCATTTTACAAATGTACATAATGCTAGTTTGCAAAACGTATGGACTAAAAGAAAATTTATTTACATTGTTCGGACTGTTTTCTTTATAGTCATATTCACGACGTTTTGGCCGTTGTACGCTCCAACCTTCTTCGGGTGAATGGAATTTTGAACCATACCTTTTATTTCGATCACTGGGGTAGATTGTTCTCTTTCCATGAGTCATGCTACTTCCATTTAACTTTCAAAATTCCAGTCACCTGGAGAAGGTCATTGATATGACAATGAGCATGAGGACAGCAGTCCGAACAATGTAAATAATATAAATATCATGTCTCACAAATATAGAAAAATATTTTTAAAAAAACTAAAAAAACAAAAATTATAAAAGCATGCCAGTCTCACCTGTTGAGGTCCTCGCTTGTATCACTGTTGTCGGCTGGGTCGACCAACGATCCGGTCCTAAGGTCCCGTTTTCGAGACATGACGTATTCAGCTGAAGGATAGGACATATGTTTGTTCCGCCACCCTTGATTGTCGGCCAGACGGTGGGGAAGATTGTGAGGAGGTTGTTGACGCAGGTGGATATTTTGGTGGGCAGGGCTGCTACCGTTGCTCGAGCTCGTAAGAAGGTTTGCACTGTAGTTGTAGATATGATGATTCGGGTGGTGATTGATACTGGTAGGGGTGCTGTCAGCGGTGGCAGTGGCGGCAGCAGCAACAGCGGTGGCGGCAGCGGCGGCCGCAACCATGGGTCCTCCGTGAAGAAGACGAGATGCTGATAGCGGGGTACTTTGAGCAGACCGAGTGTGGCGGACGTACGCTGACTGTCTGTTCTCAAGACCTTGGAGTTGAGGCGGAGATGGCGGTGGCGGCGGTGAAGGTCGGTAGAATGGGCCACTGCCGCTCGAAATGGTCTGTGCCCGAACCAGGGATGTCGGCATTAAATCTCTCTGGGATAGCTCAGACATGAAGTTCCATCTTGGGGAAGAGGATCTTGGGGGGCTCCTGGGAGAAGAGACTGTCTGGGAACGCATTATCGAGGTCTGGTAATCTTGGTTGCGATAGGAATTGATTGGTGGAGACAGAGGTGGGATTGGAGAAGCAGCAGAAGCATGGTTGTGGTGTCGTGGGTGATGGGCAGAGTGTTGCTGTTGGTGGTGAAGAGAATACACGGGGCTTTTATCCGTAGAGAATCCTTTCATTTTCTGCAGTGGTGACTGAAGTGGCTGGGGTTTGCTGGCGCTGTCCTGCGACATGACCCTCATAAGTGGCTGTGGTGAAGGACTCTTGGAGGTAAATGGCCTCATCAAAGGCGAAGTTTGCATAAGGTTCCGAGGAGAAGATCTTGATGAGCCGTAGCACATCTGATGAAACGGTATTGGACTAGTCGTTTTGTTGACCATAGCAGAAGGACCTTGGTGAGAGATCCTTTGTGTTCCTTTAGAAAAGGGATGATGATGTGGAGAATTATTTAGAGGTGGGCTGTGGGTTGGGTTCGGAGAATGAACCAATGGTGGCTTGTAGGTGCTCCGAATCGGCAACTCCAATTCAAACGCCTGTTCTGTAATGTCATGTGGAGGAGGGGATGTACTAGTAGCCACATTTTTCGTCTCAACCACAGGGTGGTTACACATGCTATGGTCGGGATATGAACGATGGAGCTGGCGATAATCCGACAGTCGGCTTCGACCCGTTACGGGGCTGTTGGTCCGTGAAAGGGTGGGCCATGGCTTGTGACACGGGTAAGCTTCGTCGTAGGCCTGTTTGTGATAGTGCATGTTTCGCAAGGGGTTTGGACAGGTGTCTAAAGTGTCGGCCCTTCGTAGGGTCGGGCGCCATTGCAGAGGCGGAGATTTCCTGGAATCTGTTAAAAGTCTGTATCTTGTGATCGGTCCAAGATTTTGGCCACCGGTGTCCAGCGATTCGGACTTCACTAATGGTGGCCGGAACCTATCACATATATCTCCACCTGCTTGCAGATCCCGAGCCTGAAATGTAAAAACAAGTAGAACATTAAACAGAAGGAATAAAAAAAATATATTTATAATTAATTAGTAAACTTGGTAATTTGTAAGGTAAATTCTATGGTGTATCGTAACCAGATTAGAAATCAACATTAAAATTCAACAGAATGTTATAATGAAAATAAACTGGAAGAATTTACATATCCATTGGTTTTGTAAATTCTTCCAATGTATTTCCAATTTATATATATATATATATATATATATATATATATATATATGATTTCACTGTCTAAACGATCCCAAATCAAACCTTATAAACCAACAATTTCTGGTAAATACTAATCTCTGCTCTGAAAGTGTATAGTAATATAAACAAATGCAAACAAAATGTTACGAAAAGTTCCAGATATTAACGAAATGGAATTAACAACCGACATATTAAATTTATTTGTTTGAACATCATTTTTAATCGATACTCGTATTTGAGTAGATATTCTGCAAAATGTTTAATCATTCTTTATCAAGTGATCAAAGACGCATCAGATCGATTGATAGCTTCCCCTATGTTGTTAGGAGTTGCAGGTTCGTGTCCTGCCGAATGTCACACATTTTCCTAACAAAATTTCGCAAAACTACCATGGCCGGTAGAGTTATACATATAACTATACTGCTCAATTAAAAACAGAATATCTACTAAAATTTGCGTATCGATTAAAGATAATGTTCAAACAAATAGATTAAATATGTCGGTTGTTAATTACTTTTCCTTAATCTTCGAAACTTTCCATGACTTCAGCTATCGTAATATTCAAAATTTCGTACATATTTTAATGCTTAAAACCTGGTCTAAATATAAGCGACTGAATTTTTATTAATAAATTGAGTGTTGTGGGTCTTGTTCTGCTCACCTTAGAGTACATTCTCCTTTTATGTATCGTGTCCATTCAGGACGTAGACGATCAGGATCCTCCAAATCTTCCTGACACGAGTAGCTCTTAATATTTAAAATAAATTTAAGTATATATTCATTTTATTTTATTATATCTATATTATTGACTCCGAACAATATCAAAACTTTTATATACCTAGCTGTCTATCTGTGTGTATCCAATATATATATATATATATATATATATATATATATAAAAGGCAAGATGTTTGTGTGCATGTCTGTCTGTCCGTCTGTATGTATGTCCTTTATACAAATCCACAATTTTTATTCGATTCTCACTAAACGTCACACAAATATTATTTAGGCTTCCAGCTAAGTCATGGGCTACGTATTTTTTCCGATTTTTCTCCGATATTGGAAATTGATACCCCGATATCCGATCAGGTTTGATCAAGATCAGGATTTACACCCTTTTGTCGTGGTTCTTGCTGCAGAATTTGCTCTAACTTGGTAAAATTATAGTTTTTAGTCTCAAACATTAGTAGATCTTCTCAGACGACTCATTTTTCCCCGATATCGGAAATCGATACCTCCGATATTCTATCGAATCTGATCAACATCGATATTCAGCTATCAATATGGCTCATTTTCTCCAATTTTATTCCCGATGGGTACGATAAGTTTTCATGGACTTACTTAGGTTAGTTTATCCTTGGATGACTTATTTGACTATTTTGACTATTATTTGGATATTGGAAATCGATACCCCAGGCATCAGGTCTGATCAAAATCAGGTTTTCAGCCCTTTTATTTTGGTTTTGCTTCGGGATTTGCTCTAAGTAGGTATAATTGTAGTTCTTAGTCTCAGCCATGATATCATTTACTCAGAGGACTTATTTAACCTTCAAAATTCAGTTTACGACGGAAAACTTATTTGACATCGATACCGGAAATCAAAATTTGACTCACATCCATTCATTTTTCTTTCAATCTACGGTTTCGCTGTGACTGTAAACAAATATTGTCTTTCGTGCCAACGTCCAAAGTGTCTGAGCTCCAGGACCATGGATTAGTTTTAAAGCTTTCATTACACCCGAGCAACCCCGAGCTATTAAATTAATAAAAATAAAGTCCAACTGATTTTTTCAGCCGACTTCAAAGTTTTCGTTGAAAGTGCTCATCAGAGCCAAAGATTCAGGTAAATCTACTTAATTATTACCAGATATAATATTGTCTCTACGTAATAAACGCAAATCATAGATTCTCAATAAATTTCAAATTTTTACTATTCTGGTATTTGTTAAGAACGTGACATTTAAACATATTCATATTAAAGTTAAAAAGACCGGTATTTTCATACGTATAATTTCACCATTATAAAATATAATTTTCTAAAACAATATTGTTGAAAAAAATCCCCAAATTCAACAATGATATTAATCAAAAAATAATATTGAATCGGAAAATAATATTCAAAATGTGATACATATTTGGTACGTATTGCTTAAAACCAGGTAGAAATATAAGCTCAGTGAAGTTTTTTTTTTAATATATAGTATTGTTGGTCTTGTTCTGCTCACCTTGAAATACATTCTTCTTGTTTTAGGTACCATGTCCATTCAGGACGTTGGTAATCATAGACTCCACATCTTCCTATTATAGTAGCTTTTGTTTTTTTTTACCTCTCCAAAACATGTTCTGCCATCCACCAAGCTCATCAAGTATGTCATGTGCTGCTTTTCCCTGTTTTTCTTTCCTTTTATTCATTCTGTGAGTATCATATTTTCCAAGCCCTTCTTCTACGTCACGTGTCTTAGAAATTGCAACTACTTCTTCCTTATGTTAAGTATAGATTTCCTTTCTGTTTCCGTTCTCACCAAAACCTCGTCTAGGGCACTTATTACAATTGAGTAGTGAGTTCGATCCTCACAGGATACACTTTACTTTTGACCTTGTGCCACGTCTAAGCGGCGCTTAGAAATCCAGTTCTCTGAAACCTCGTCGTTGCTCACATATTTAGTCCATGGTATCATCACCATCCTTCCGTAAAGCCGAATTTCGGTTCTTTTGAGTCTCTTCTTCATCTTTGAGAAGATTGCCATTCGTTGTCACACAGTAGAACAGTTATCACGTAACAATTCAGTACAGTTTTCTTTCTGTCCAACGAAATCTTTATGTCTCTGCTTAGCTTTTGGATTGCGTCTTTGGCCATCCCAATACGTCTTTTGATCTCAGTGTCGCAGTTTATATCCTCTAGTAATTTCTATGTATTTTGATAGGTGTTAACAAATTGTATATACAGGATGCAACAGATAAATTGTCGTCTAAATGATGCTAAACTAAAAATAACGCTGGCATCTCATTTTAACAGATATTTTTACCAAAATTGCACAAGAATATCATGAAATATTAAAGAGTAAATTTATTCAATAAAATTTCCATTGGATTCATTCATGGTCTCCAGATAATTCGGCATCTCCTACAACTCTTTTGGACGGTCTCCTTATTTAAACTGGTGAATGCTTCCATAATCTTTGCCTTCAGTTTATCTTTGGTGTTACAAAGAGTTTTGTTGGTCTTTCACTCAACTGTGACCCTTGAAACCCAGGGTCACAAACTCACAAAGGGGTTGCAGTCTGGGGAGTTATGTAGCCATATGTAAGGGTGTTGTAGTTGCCGAAATTGTCTGACAGACATGATTGGGTTTTCCTGCTTGTGTGGTATGGTATAGAGTCTTGTTGCCAGACATAGTGTCTTTCAGCAGCCACCCTCTTGATTCAGAACAACACTCTCTTCTCAATGCACTTGATGTAAGCCTCTGTGTTGAATCCGAGACGCTCACCAATAAATTCAGGTTCTTTCTTATTAGAACGATGAGAGTGAGCTTTCCGAGTTGCCGTACCTTCGTAATCACCATTAGACTTATCCAACTTTTTCCGAGTCCTCTGCATTATCCTCGGATAGACACTCAGATAGACACTCAGAAACGTTTCGGCTCGAATGCCAAGAAGTACAGCATGGTTTTTCAAAATTTCTGCCGTCGTGAATTGTGTCTTTTTTTTTTCGCAGACGGCACCTGATATACTGTGTTAGTCGACAAAATCAAAATGCACATACGGGGAATTAAAAATATAAAAAAAAAATCAACAAATTATCCACGCAAACTATATATATATATATATATATATATATATATATATATTAAACAAACTAAACAGCATATTTTACCTCTAAAGTTAACGTTTTTACGAACAACATGTAGGCGACTAGTATAATGTTAATGAGAATCGTGGAATGATAGACAAACTAGGAGGCAATTAAAAACTACGACTAAAATAAAATTTAATACTTAAAAAAGGGGAGGGAAAATAAAAGAGGGAGAACATGACAAAAACAAAATAAATTTGTTCTAGGGAGTATAAATCAGAAAATATAGGTTCACAAGCCTCCTAGTAATGAATAAAAAAGAATAAATTTCACTTTCTGCCGGTACAAAGACGGTCGGTGTAATTTAATATATACTGCTTCTAAAATGTGCATATGTTTTGCCGATTGTGATTTGCCCCAAATGGAAAACCACCAGCCTGACGGTTTGTACGCACAATCATTTTCATTGATTGAAATGTAGTTATAGTGGACACTTCGTATTTGAAATCATCTCGTTTTTTTTTATTAAACTATGTCTATGTAAAACAGACTTCACATTCGATAAATTTTAGTTAAGAAAATGTCTTCGCTGACAGGAACCGAACCTATGAAGCGGGACGCAAAGCGAGATCCTTGCCAGAAAACATATTTCCTTTAATAAAATTCCTCGAAAAGTTATGGCCATAGACGTAATATACGCACTGTTGAATAAATAAAATAGAAAGTCTATTTGAAATACGAAGTATAATAACGTTTGGAATTATATTATAATATATTTATATTATAAATATTATATTTATTATTATATTATATAAGAGCTTGAAACCCAGGGTCACAAACTCACACCTATCTATATGAATATGTCAGCTCTATTACTGATATTGAGCACTTGCAATTAAGTACCACGCATATATAATATATTAATAATATAATATATATAACAAATTGCATATATATATATATATATATATATATATATATTATAAGTTATAGTTTAGAACATGTACAAATTATAATTTACAACAAAAGTGTACATATTATTTCGACATCGAAAAAAAAAAATTATAATTTCTAACATGTTCTAAACTATAACTTATAATATATATATATATATATATATATATATATATATATATATATAATTATATAACTAGACATGTCAACCATATAAGTTATAGTTTAAAGCATGTTACAAATTATAATCTCCTACAAAAATGAACATTTTGTTTGGACATCGAAAAAACAATGTCTCATCAGGTAGTTAATATTGATGGTATGAGACATTGTTTTTTCGATGTCGAAATAATATGTACACTTTTGTTGTAAATTATAATTTGTACATGTTATAAACTATAACTTATAAGAAATATTCATAGCTGTATTTCTATATTGAGTGCTGTTTTAAAAGAATGTTTCTTCGTATTGAGCACTGTTTTAAAAGAATGTTTCTTCGTTCTTTATTCACTTGAATATATATATATATATGCCATGACGTAATTCATTCAAGTCTAGTCAAGTTACGAATTCGCTCTTATGTGTATCAAATATTGTAGCGGTTCAGTCAGTTTCCAAATTAAGCTTTAAAATTTAACAGACAAATTGACAAGTCGATAAAAACAAAATTTTGAAATTTGTGTATGGATATATGCATGTGTATTTTAATCTGTATCTGTGTCTGTTTGCCAGTGTATGTGTGAAAACTCGTCTATTTGTCCATGGGTGGATGTTTGTAGGTTTATATGTGTGCGTTCATTCTTTTCCTCGTTGAATATATGAATGCCTTTCTAAATATAATAATTTATTAAACTTAGAATTTTTTAAAAATCGCAATAAAAATAAAGTGAATTTAATAGTCAATTAATAATGCTAATCTCAATTTAATAATCAAATATTGATATTAATTCTCCCCAAAATTATTTTTGAGTCTGCTCACATGTTCTCCAAATTAGAAGTTACTTTATTCTGATTTGTCCAGACTGTCTATACAACAATGCCTCCCTGATTAAGGGGTTTTTGCTTTTTTTTTAACTTTTAAAACCCTTCAACTTGAAATAAACCTCATCACTTGATAAGACACAAGAAGCATCAAAACAAAATAGCTACTTTTGTAGTGATATTATAACATATTCATGTTATAATTTCTGAATATATATATATATATATATATATATATATATATATATATATATATATATATATACACAATATTATCCCTCACCAATAGCACTAATCGGAATTTCATGCACAACATGGTCCTCAGGTGCTGAGTATAGACTGACTATTACATAATTTATTATAATGTGATTACAGTTTTTAATTTTTTGAAATATATTCGGTATTTAAAATAAACGGATATAAACTGCGTCTAGAGATTATATGCAAGTTATGAATTGGTATAAAGAGTTGCCTCTTTAAAGTTAAAGTTAAAAGTCCTATTATGATGTTGTTTAGATTCTACTCAATATCATTAACTTAGATATATAGTAATAGAGAAAACTATTGCTTTTGGTTGAAAAAAATACTTTACTAAGTTAACAAAAGAGACTAATTGACTGTTAGTAGTTTATTTTCAACTATTTATTTTGATACTTTTACATTATTATACCTTGTAAAACTAATGTAAAAAATAATACGAAAAGATTTTAGAACAAATTCGTCAATTTCTTAAAGGAAAAACATAAAAAAAACATTTTATTTAAAAAAAAATTATTAACAATAAAATAATAAGAACCTCCTAAACTTTACTGCACAAAAGCTCCTTTCTTTTCAATAACACTTAGCAGCCTATTGTCAACATCTGATGTTAGATTTGCAATTTTAGAAGCTGGTAAGTTGTTTGCAGTAACTTTAACTGCCTCCCAGAGATCACACTTGCTGTTGAATTACTTTCCATTAGAATAAATATCTCTCTTGAGGATGCTCCACAGGTTCTCAATGGGATTCAAATCACTGCTATTTGAAGGCCAGTCCATAAGAGAATCTTCATCAAATCCCTTTTTTCTTTCAACCAGGATTTAGTAAACTTTGATGCATGACTTGGTGTGTTGTCTTTCATAAAGATCATAGATCTACGCTTGGCTAAAGACTGGTTATCAGGCCATTTAAAGAAATATTGCTCTTGAAAATCACAGTAACTTTTGGAATTCATTTTAACCCCGTCTTTCACTTTAAATGGACTCACGAACGCATTACTAATAATACCAACCCATATCATGATCCCACCGCCGCCTTGTTGGCGTTTAAATATTTTCTTGAGTCATGTTGCTTGGAAACCTATCCTCAAGCCCACACATCGGGCCCATCGAGGGTGATCCTTGATTCATCTGTAAAAAGCACTTTATTGAACTCAGTTTTCATGTATTTTTTACCCACTGCAATCTTCTTTCCCAATGTTTTTTTTTTGTTCAAATAGGTCTTTTTATTTGATTTTTTACATCAGCAAACTTTATTAATGCTTTACACCTTGTTTCCCTTGACACCATAGGAGCTCAAGTGGCCTCAAATATAAACGCACTTGACGCATTTGGGTTTCTTATTAATTCTCTTCGGATATGTAATAGATCTCGCTTTGTTAAATTCTTGAATTCAGCTTGGAACTTTTTTCCTTGGTTGAATTCCCATTTGACATATTTTCTTGATTGTTCGATGATCCCTTTTCAGATCCTTAGAAATTTGAAGCGAAAACTTTCCTTAGCTACTTTCTTTGATTACATAGTTCTTTTCATTCCTTGTTAGCTCTTTTTTACGAGCCATAATACTAAATTCTAGTTTTTGCACATAATTTCTTGACACTGAAAATTGCTATAATTAATGAAAAAATACTAAATATCAATCTGAAATTGAAAATTGGGACTTAATTGTTTTCATGCTTACTCGCTATACATAATTACAAATTATTTCATTAAATACATATCTATGAATTTTACATAAAATATTTGACAATACCTTTTTAGCATATAATCTCTAGATGTAGTTTAGATATATATGCGCGCGCGCGTGTGTGTGTGTGTGTGTGTGTGTGCGTGCGTGTGAAAATATTTCATAATTGTGAATATTAATTTATATTTTAAACATGTTCAAATATTACTGGTTCTTTACTAACACTATTTACATTGTCTGGACTGTTGTTCTCATCTCCGTTGCCATATTCTCAGCATCAGTTAGCTTCCTTTAACTCTAACTTTAACATCATTAAAGTTATGGCTATCTATGGCTAAGATACTTCATACACTGGCTCCACCAAGAAGAGGTCCAGCGACTACAGGACCATGTGAACTCAATAATGACATCGATAAAGTTCACAATTGAGAAAGAAATCAACAGCAAACTAGCATTCTTTGATTTACTAATATCTTGAACAGAGCATAGGTTCGAGACATCCGTATACGATAAACCAACATTCAACATTGAAACTCAACTTTAACTTCCACCACCCATACAGTATAAAGAAAGCGATAGTCCGTTGCTTACAACATCAAGTAAAACTCTTAAATGGCGACCCAGAGACATATGAACAAGAAATGGTCAGTATAAGCAGTACTCTACAACGTAGCAACTACACTGGGTATATGACAGCAGTTCTGACGAACTGGTATAGAAGAGTGCAAGAGGATGACAACACTCAAAAAACAGCCTCGGTCTGCTTACCCTATTTTCGGAAAAAATACAAAAGATCTGTGGTTCATATAACATCAGAGTGACCTTAAAATGTGGTTCAACACTCTGCAAACAACTCTTCCAAGTAAGACCTCATACAGAGGAAAATATGATTAAGGACCTTGTGTACGGCATTTCATTCAGTCAGCTGTGGTAAGAAATATGAAAAAAAAAACTCTTTAAAATAAGGCAGCAGGAACGCTGTAAGACGAAGGGAAATAGAAAAATCAGACTTGGCTGACTACATTTTTTTAATCGTATCACCCCGAGCAAGGCGGTAACGTCACTGATGTGCAGGGGGCTACGTAATAGTGAAAAGATTGGAAAAGAGAAAGCCGGAAACCACACTCTAAACAGGGAACAAGGGATGGGCCTTTTAACCTGTTCAATAGACGTGGGTGGAGTGTGAACCGGGCGATAGACAGAGATATCTACTAGAAAAGAGATAGATCTCTCCGTGAGATGAAGTTGAAACAATAGACATAGAACATTATTGGAAAATACGAAAACTGAAGGAATTAGCACATATGCTATGCCACAAAAATATCCTAATCCGGCTAAGCATAGAAATGAATACAATATGAAAACCAGTAATACGGAATGCTTGAGAAAAATAGTAACTACAAAAAATTGTAATATGAGCTTTGGTAAAGAAATCGTACTGATACATTAGGTTCGTAATTCCACAAAATCATGCACAGGTGTCTTCATGACCCAGTGGATACAATCGTTTGTTGAATCAAATGACTTGAGCTAAAGAGTTGTGAGTTCAAACAGAGGTAAGCAAGAAAACTTTGTGAGTTGATTTAAAGGGAGCTAACTGATATTGAGACATTTGGAGAAATATAGTTTGTGGAACTAGAACAATCTACCCCTGTGGACGAAATAAAGGGTTCCGTTCGAAATTCTAATCACCTGAAAAAGGCCGGAGCGTACAATTCCAGAAATGTCTGGAATATGGAAGCGAATATTTCGACAATGTAAATAGTGCAAATAATTACAATACCTCACTTCAGAAGTACAGACAGATATTGAATCTTAAAAAAAAAAGCAAATCATATCAAACATTTAAAATTAATCTTGATCAACGCATTTAAGCAGATATCTCTTTTTATGCCAACATATAACCATTAATTTATTTCTTTTGTCTCTTTCTGAGGTGAAACATTTAAGAAAGAGAGAAAGTTTGCGAGCTACATACGTTTCGCGCTCGTGCGATCGTCAGATAATCAGAAGGCCTACATTCATCAAGCAATCAGGAACTAACTTTAAAGAAGTAATTTTTTCAGATGTTACTTTTAACTTCGATAATGGCGTTTATTTACCATCCAGAAATTGTGTTGTAATATCTAACTATCCTGTCACTTTTCTCAAACTGATTCTGAAATCAAGCAGTATACATCGTTTATACACCTACAAATAAAACATGTTATAAAGTGAAAGTTGGATAATTGCCAGCATTAAAAAGAAGCCGTTTGATTGACAAATAAAAAAATAAAAAAAGGGAATATTATAGAATTGGGACTAATCTTCCATTGAATAGAGCTGCAAAAACGGAAGTGCTTATTATACTTCTAATTCTTCATGTAGCTATATAAGAGAGAAAATAGTATTAGAATTCTCTTTTGCATGGTGAATATTTGATGCAAAATGTAGCAAAGGTCGATAATTGATCTGCTGTAATATGAAATGTAGCTTGGAAGTAAATAATTTTCAGCCATAAAGCCTCCTATAGGATGAAGCGGTACCGAGACAGTAAAACACCGTCGAATTACATAGGCAACAGGACAAATATGGACGAGCTCTGAGGTGAAGTGGAAATTTATTTTAAAAAAGCGTTTAATGACACGGAGGGTTTTAAAAGACATAGAGTATAAAGTCACAAATCCGGTATCATTGAAACTTGTAAGTACTGGATAAGCGATTTTTTGGAATTTCCTATGGTTACGTTAGAAAAGACATTACCCAAGGACTAACCACTTTGGGTTAGCTTTAAATTAACCTCAGGAACTACACATCTTGCCTTTACTTACGCTTATGCAACTCCACGTAGTGACCCTCTGCCTTTAGTGCTTATTGAGTATTAGGTGAACGTAAGGAAAATAAAAAAAAAACAATGGACTTCACATACATGTGTGTGTGTGTGTGTGTATGTATGTGTGTGTATGTGTGTGTGCGTGTCTGAATTCTTCTGAGCCTATTTATGTCTGTCTGCTAATGCCCGTGTGTCTATATGCTAATTTATAACCTCATCAGGCTAGTAAATGATATTCGTTAAATACTGCTGCAAATTAAGTCAGTTAAGTGCCATACGTGATATAGGCTTAGGCGATCATGTCTCTTTCGAGACATGACTGACTGGGTACCAAAGCTATAAGAACCCAACCTGTCCTATAATTTAATCCATAACTGGAGGGAAGAGACGGGTTAATACATTTCCCAAGGGTATTTGAGCGCAATTGGAATTCGAACTCGGCTCCCCGAGTTGTCGTTCCCAGTCGATATCCACTGCACCACGATGCAGGTCTGCTAAATAGCAGAGAGACTATAAAAATGTCTTGATGTTATGATAAGCATGTTAGATTTTCAAGTTGGTAAATATATATGGTAGTGCAATATGTATTGTGTTGTCATGGATATCGGCTCGGAATGAGAAATCGGAGAGCAGAGTTCGAATTCACTTAAACGCAAATACCATTTGGAAAGTTATTAATCCATCTCTTCTACCTCTTCTACTGGGATAGATAGCATGACAGATTGGGTTCTATAATCTTACTTGGCAGCCAGTCTACCACAAAAAGAAATGGCAACCTACAAAATAAAGTGTTCGGTTCGAAATTCCAATCACCTAAAGAAGGCCGGAGGGTACAACTGCCAAAACATCGTAGATATAATAAAAAAAGGCTATCATTCCGAACAATATACATAATGAAAATAGTTACAATACCTCATATCAAAAATACAGACAGATAGTAAAGTTAATTGTTAAAATAATAGTAATAATAAAGAAAGTTTCAAGCCAGAGTGTCGGGATAAAAAATCAACAACAATAAGTTTGAATAAATGTAAGAATAGCAATAATAATAATAATAATGTATTAAAAACATTTTTAACCGTTAGAGACAAAACAGACGACGAGATGTAATAAAAGGCTGTACGATAGTTTCTGTTACCGACTTCATTAAGTAAGAATAAAATTCTTTCCCATGTCATTAATACCATTTCTTCGCACGGATTAAGAATTATTTCTGGGAGGATATGTTACATGTTACACCGTGAAGACGACATGATCACAATATACCAAAACGATCATTGGACGTTCCATAGCGACTGATATATCTTTGTGTGCCTAACTGAAGCGAGGAATGAAGGAATTAGTCGACTTTTTATTAATCTCTCTTCGGTATGTAATTATAGCAAGCGGCTGACGATATGACGGGCTTTTGTACGCTGTTCTCATCACAAAAACTTGAGCAAAAAAAAAAAATACAAAAAAAAAAAACGAAGTGTTTGCAAAATGACCGACATTTTCTTTTCCGTGTGGTATTTTTTTCACCCCATATTCTTTGCACCCCATCCAAAAAAAAAAAAAAAAAAATCTTACAGTAAGAAATAAATAGCAGTACATTTACTTTTCCTGGTTCCTTTGCAACAAAGCCAAGCAATTAAGGCCAACTTTTGTGTACAGAAAAAGAGGAACAGAATGGCAGGAATGGGTGGTCGCTATGGGGGAGACAAGTTACAGAAAGAAAGACAATTGATGGCATTTAGCAAAGAAAGAAAGAAAGAAGAAAAAAGCAATAAAGAAAAATGAACAGGTTAAAGTAGTTTTAAAAGACAATGATTAGATATTGGAAAGAATGTTGATGCATCCGAAATGACACACAAAGACGCACGCAAACACAAATATATACGTTAATAGATAGATAGATAGATAGATAGATCTTAAATGATATATTAATATATAATTAACATATTAGTTGTGAAGTAGTTACTTAATCTCAGGAAATACTCAGGAAAACCGTCGAACACATCGTCCGAAACATTACGAATGAGGATATTAGTTAAAAAAAATATATCCAATATTGCCCTGAAGTCAAGAAAGCGCTTTAGCTAAACGTTTTCTATCTCTTTCTCTTTCTTTCTCTCTCTCTTTCACACACACACACACACACACACACACACACACACACACACACACAAAATAAACAAAAAATAAACAAAAGTAGACTTGTCTGATTAATGACGAACCTTGTCAGAATATCCGACAGTACGCAGACATTTGGTGAACTTACTCAGATTAAATCGAAATTAGTTCTTGGCAAAAAAAAAAAAAATGAAAAATAAAAGATGAAAATAAAAATAACCGCAATGAAATTAAAGACGCTTGCAAATAATTAGAATTCTCTTAAGACATTTTATTGACTGATTTCACCGTTTGCTGTCGCAAGATGTGTCACAAACTGATCAGGAAATCCTGACCCTGGAATAATCTTGCTACTTTATTTGAGAAAAGAGAAAGATAAAAACTATAAAAACGAATTCCTCTGAAAAAAAAACAAAACAAAACAAAAAACAAAAAAAAAACAAAAACAAAAAACAAAACGCATTTATGACTAGTGTTCTTGTAGCCTGCTTCACGCTTTTAAACACAAGAGGTTTGGACAGAAACTTTGATCTAAGAAGTTTTGGATTCTCTGGGGGCACCATTATGCACTGGGTTCATCATAAGACTTACCAAATAATCATTGTACTCGGCCTCATCTCAGGACATAATAAAAACTTGGTGCTATGAGAGTTGACCTAGAAAGTGACCTCAAACCTACGAAGTGCAGATTCGCACTCCAATGGATTTCGGTGGCTGCATCATTATAAACAGGTTGTAAACCCAGCTGAACTCAGAACGGACACACACACACACACACACACACACACACACACACACACACACACACACACGCACGCACGCACGCGCGCGCGTGCTGATGAGACAAAGTTATATACAAGCCGAAATTCACGAGAAGAGGGCAGATATTCTTACATACCTGTAAGAAGATCGAACGTTCGTAAACATTTCGAAAACTATACAACTCGATTCGGTCAACGGAGTCCAGATGGAAATAGACAATTATTTTACAGATGATCTTGATGATGCTTGAACTAACTTGACCACTAAAGCATATGACTCGACGGAGCACAAATCAACAGTTATATTGCCACTATCCACTCTAAAATCTTTACGCAGTAGTGTCAGAATAGACTTTGAATTCAGTATGACAAAAATGGATGTGCGTTGTGGTGCAATGGATATCAGCTCCAAATAAGAAATTGGACAGCCGAGTTCGAATTCCAGTTAAATTCGTTGCATTTACTTATGCACAAATAAGTTTTGAAAAATAAAGGTATTAATCCATCTGTTCTTCCAGCAACGGGCTGAAAAGCAGGACAGATTGGGTTCTATAGCCTTGGTTTGCAACCAGTCTACCGCAGAAAGAAATGGTAGCTTATTGCGGGAAAAGTTGGTCATGGATCGAAAGAGACATGATTTCCCAAGAGCGTTTGACTTAACTGATTGACGGATAAAGTTCTATTAAAAAGTGCCGAATATACATAAAAGAAAAAGATTTAACATGCAGAGCTTTTAAATATTCAAATTAGGAAGATCAGCCAATTATATATATATATATATATATATATATATATATATATATATATATATATGTGTGTGTGTGTGTGTGTGTGTGTGTGTGTGTGTGGGTGTGTGGGTGTGGGTGTGTGCGCTGTTAAATTGTAATGCTATTTATTGTGCTAAAATTGCTATTATTTTCTAGTAGTTTACTGATGAAAAGGCATTTTAAGCAATCATTTTTTTGTCATAAAGTGCTCAATATCAAGGTAAGGATACAGCGTATGACACTTAACTGACTGACTGATCACATAAGACCACTATTGGAACCAACTAAACTGTGGAACCCGCCAGGTCACTGAATGCAGGATGACGTGACCTCACAGCAGAACCCAGATTTGCAGGAACGAGAGGAACACAGAGATAGATATATAAACAACCACTTAGGAGAATGTCACTGACATCCTAGACGAGAATGTAAGAAAAACGTTCAAGTAAGGGTTCGACGGGGTCTCACGCACCCACAATAGGTGAAACTAATTGACGAAATCCACTGGAATTATCATTAGCAATATGATTAAAATACCAGCTTTTTACACACAGATCACGTTGAAACACGGGTTCCGTTCGATCGCCGAGCAACATCAATTCTGGTCGTTTTCCTAAATGAGTTTATGCTTGAGAATGTCAGGTTCTGTAAGCTCGGATGTGTGGGTAATGTAATGGATAAAGATGTAAATTATTAATCGAAGAGCCAAGTTGCAATTCCCGTTGGGTTCGTTATATTCACATATTTGCAAATATCCTTCGGAACGGTATGAATCCACCTCTCCCTCTCCCAGTTATAGATTAATTAGTGAGACTTTAACCGCTAAACCATTATTATTTCAAAAACATTCTTACAATCCAAAATATTTTCTGGCTTTAAATAACCTTCTCATGGTTGATGAGCCGTAAAAAATGAATCAACAAACGTCTCTTTATTCGGTTTCTTTTTCTCTCACCGTCTCTATATACATATACAGGATATCTAAAAAATGAATACATACAAATGTATATTCACTTTTACATCCTACTCATTTACCGAACTTTACCCTATTCAATATTTTTTACTTAAATGATGAAATATCAAGCTACAAAACCAGCAAATATCAAGTGAAATACCAAAGAAATTCATTATTTCAAAAATAATTTCACATTGTTTTTTAAGTTTATTGTTGCTGTTTATCTAAACTTCCCGGATTACACGCCATCGGACAGGTAAGCTGGGTTAGCGTGAAATCATAATAAAGAAATAAATTTCGATATGACATGAATTCCCATTCCATAACCTGGAAGCTTATCAGAGGTGTAGAAAGGTGGGGACTGTCGCCGTAAGTGCAGATATAAAGAGACAAATATTCGTCTGCCGTAAACATTTCGTCAATTCATGAATTCTCATGGTTGCATAATCTCAAAGTTTTCTCAGTACATCTATAGGATCGAAGAATTTTTTCTGTCTATACCCCAAACCATGAACACTAACACAAATTAATGATGTTCAAACTTATTCCAGAAATAGGAAATACGTAACAAAGACTTGTTAGAGCTACTCGGCAATCTTGACATATTCGGAAAAAAACAAAAAAAACAAAAAAAATTAGAATAATCTAGTAGCAAACTGCCTGCATACGGACATGAATTGAGTTCAGCAGATATACAAAAATTGAAAAAGGTGTAAGACAAAGATGAGTCTTCTTACCGGATTTATTCAACCTATACAGCGAGGTTATTCTGAGAGAACTAGAAATCATGCCATTGTTAAGATTGTGGATTGAGGACAAAATCTTAACAATATAAGATACACATATGACACAGTACTGATAGCAGACACGGAAAAGAGACTACAATATCCCCTACAGAATGTAGCGAATGCAAGCGAAATGAAAAGACTAAATGTTAAACTACAAGAAAATTGAATACATGATCATCAGCGAAAAAAGGATTTCGGAGTTCAAAATACCAATTACTGGTCGGTATGCTAAAATCAAGCAGGTACGGAAATTACAATATCTGGGAAGTGTTCTAACCGAGGACGGAACGAGAGATCCAAAGGCGTATTGGCATGGCCAAGGACTCATAGAGTATTGTGAGATAAGAAATTTAAAAGACTACTGGACGACTGGATGTGCGTTGTGGTGCAGTGGATACCGACTCGGAACGACAAATCGGGGTGCCAAGTTCGAATTCCAGTTGAATTCCTTACATCCACTTATGCACAAATAGCCTTGGGAAAGGTATTAATCCGTTTCTTCCCTCCAGTTATGGGCTAAATAATAGAACAGATTGAGTTCTATAGCCTTGGCTGGCAACCAGTCTACCGCAGAAAGCAATGGCAACCTACTGCGGGATAATCTTCTGCCCAGACAGTCATGTCTCTTTCGGGACATGATCGCCTATGCGTGTATCACGTATGGCACTTAACTGACTATTACGTGATATCTGTTCTTCTATATGGCAGCGAATGCTGGATAATCTTCCTAAAGATGAAGGAAAGACTCGGAGCAACTGAGATGTCGTTCTACAGTAAGATGCTCAGGATACCATGTGCCAAACATGTGCGCAACGACGGCGTTTTGAAGAGAACGGAAACGAAAAGACAAGAAAACATATTTAACATCAGGAAAAGACAGCTGAAGTTTCTGCGACACGTAATAATGAAGGAGTGCTTGGTGAATCTGATACTCACAGGGTGAATAGAGGGAAAGCGAGACAGGGAAAACAACGCGTAATATACTTGACGTCCTTAAGCAGAGCAGGGTTTGGGAGAAATACTAAGACAAACTTTATTCAGAGCTAGAAGAAACAAGAAGATTGGGAGGGCCATGATCATCTATGTCTTGAAAGGACACTGCACGTAAAAGAAGAAGAATTAATTTAAACTAGCACTTACAGTGAGAAATAACATTACTGTATAACATTAATTTCAAAATTATTTGCAGTGTAGACTTAGTATAAGATTTTATTCAGTTAGTTACAATTTTCAAATTATGGTATTACGACGTTATTTTTTTTTTGTTTGTTTTTGCATGAGTAAAGAGATAACTGATTATTTGTTATTGTAATGCGTTGTGGCGCAGTGGATATCGGCTCGGAACGAGAAATCGGGGAACCGAGTTCGAATTCCACTTGAATTCATTGCATTCACTTACGCGCAAATACCCTTGGGAAAGGTATTAATCCGTCTCTTCCCTCCAGTTATGGGTTAAATAATAGGACAGATTGGGTTCTATAGCCTTGGTAGGCAACCAGTCTACCTCAGAAAGCAATGGCAACCTACTGCGGGATAATCTTCTGCCCAGTCAGTCATGTCTCTTTCGAGACATGATAGCCCAAATCGTGTATCGCGCATGGCACTAAACTGACTGAATCCAAGGGTAATAAAGTCACCAATCGTATATTAAAATATTTCAGGGATAACTCATGCACGGAGTCGAAATTGTGTTCGCCTACTCTACTGAAATTTATCTTTAACGAACTTAACTTATTTGACTACGAAACCATATATCTAGGCGATGCAAATGTCCAGTTTTGACTTCGTTAGGAGCATCACAATAATGGTGAGCATCAGACATTGCACCAGCAGTAATTCAAACTGGCCTCTCATGTTTTGTTTTTTGTCTTTTTTCTCTGTCTTCTTCTTCTTCTTCTTCTTCTTCTTCTTCTTCTTCTATGTGCCGTGTCCCTTCAGGACGTAAGGAATCATGGCCTTCCACATCTCTCTATCCCTAGTAGCTTTCTCCCGTCACCCCTCCAAAACCCGCTCTGCCAGCCTTTTGCTCAAACCCGTCAAGTATGTTTCACGTTGCTTCCCCTTGTCTCCCTTTCTCTCTATCTGACCTGTGAGTATCAGATTCTCCAAGTCTTCCTTCCCCATTACATGTTCCAGTAACTTCAGCTGTTTCCTGTGATGTTAAGTATTAGTTTCCTTTTTTCGTTTCCAGTCTCTTTGGAACCTCCTTGTTGATCAAATGTTCAGTCCATGGTATCCTCAGCATCCATTTGTAGAACCACATTTTAGTTGCTTCAAGTCTCTCCTTCATCTTTGAGGATATTGTTCAGTATTCATTGCCATATTGAAGAACAGACACCACATCACAATCCAGTACTTTCTTCTTTATTTTCAGCGAAATTTTCTTGTCTCTCAATACTTTACTCAGCTTCTGAAATACCTCGACATATCCTGCCTCTTTTTTCTTTCTAATTCTCTGTATATCCACTGAGTGTCTCAGAAATGTGCCAACTCAAATGAATACATACCTTTACTCCCTCTTCATTCATGGTAATTATTTTGATGTGATTTCTTTATAGTACCTAGACTTTAGGTACTATGAAGAAATTTAAGTGCAATATGACATTGGATATCAATGTCTCAGCATTCTACAGTTTAAATGGCTAGATGAAAACCGGAATTTCTGTGATAGCAGTTTCTTTTTTACCACTTCTAATTTTGTCGAAATATCTTCTAACTTCCTGCTTTTTCATCAACTTTGATCTTCAAAGATCTAAATGCAATGTCAGTCGTTATTTTGTTTTTTTAATTATTGTTCTTTTATTGTACTTTTTTTTATCAGTTTTGTTTGTGTCTCAGATTATTTAAAACTCAGTAACCAAATGATCTTCAAACATTTAAATGCACTATCTATCCTTATTTTTTGTCTTCCTAATTCCTGGTTTTATATTGTTTTTTTCACTTAACAATGTTGTTTTACTCATATTTTCTCACACTCAGTAACTTGCGTTTTAGTGGCTTTATTTTCCTTACATGGGGGTCAAATAATTATATACATTAACATTTTGAAAGTTATTTTTAAGAAGAAATAACTTTTGATTTGTCTACAAAACTAACAGTTATGTTGTACAAAAAAAATAATGAGAATATTCTATATGTAAGCAGATGTTGTAGATTAAATAAAACACACCTGAGTAACAAAAAGGCAAGACACCTTAAATAAAAAACTTAAGGAAGTTTTCAGCGGCAGTGTTTCGACAAAGCTCGCAACTGAAAGCTCTCTGTCTTCGGGCAGAGTATGACTCAGTCGCAGCTTGGTCAACCTACTGGGACTCGACTGAGAAAGGCCGACAAAAGCTCTATGCTTTCGGGCAAACGACTAAATCGTGGTTCTGTCTACAGAGATAAAGAGAGATTAGGTGAAAGGATAAAACCAGCTTGATGTTCGATCCCGCATATGCTGGGGCTGGACATATATTGAGACTTGGCCCGAGTGTCCACGCTCGGGTTCTTCACATTAAGCCCGACCTTGTGTGACATCCCGTCTCAGTTGGGAATCATTGTGTGAATACTCAGTGTTCCGAGAGAGCTCGTAAGTGTCAAGATCTCTGTCTGAAGACAGACCCAGTCGGAATTCTGTCTACGGACGGAGATTCGGCTGCAGAAAATACACAAGGCAAAGTGCCCAAATCACTGGGGCTTGGCAAATGTTTACCCTTGGCCCCAGTGAACGCGCCCCGGTTCCCACGTTAAACCCGACCTTGTGTCACATCCTATCTCAGTGGAGAAACTTTCCAGAATTCCGAAACAGCTGGCAATTTGTCAAGCTCTCTGTCTTCATAAACAGTACGACTCAATCGAGATCCTTTTCTACGGAAGGAGACTCGGCTGTGAAAAATAGACAATAAAGTTTCCGATCTCGCGGTTGTTGGGGCTGGGTCAATTTTGACCTCTGATTCGAGTATACGCGCTCCGGTTCCCCACGTTAAGCACGACCTTGGGTTACACCCAGTTTCAGTGCAGATACTTCAGTGCACATCCAGAGTTTTGATAGAGTTCTGATAGAGGGAAGTACCATTACAGTCAGTAGAGATATCATATTGTAACCATTAGTAACAAGTTATAACAGCAGAAATAAGACATTTTGTCTGCATAAATTTATGTAAATTCAACAAAAAGGTACAAAGCAAAATATTTAAAGGCACATCAATAAACAACATACAATATTTAATATTGTACCTTTTATTTACTATGACAGCTGTCAGACGTTTAGAATAATTTGGAATAAGTTTTTTACAGACATTAATTGCAATTTTATTCTCCTCCTGTTGACAAATTACATTAAAATCCATCAAGTTTTGAGCATTCCTCTGATGTACTCTATTTTTAAATTCTATCCATAGATCTTCTAAGAGATAAATAAATTGGTCACTCAAAATTCTTATTCTTTTTGTCTTCAACCATAACCCTCGTTTTTACTGCAGTATGCTTCGGACCATTAATATGTTGAAATATGCAACGCATGGATAGTTCAAGATGTTTCCAAATTTGAGCCATTTTGTTTTGCAAATTCCGCAATGCATAGCACTGTCCATTGTTTCTTCAATGATATGTATTGCACTCATTTTTTAGAAGAAGAGAAAAGCTCTAATCATTATAGTTATTATATTTAAAAAAAAACCAAGTCGTTTCTTACAAGTTAAAATAAAGTTTAATTTTGGGTTCAAGTCTGTGAACTATGAATCTCTTCTAATACAGCTGATTTTCTAAGCGCCGCTTAGATGTGGCACAAGGCCGAAAGTATGAGACACTCAGTGAGGACCGAACTCACTACTCAGTTGTATCTGGTTTTAGCGAGACAAGTTTGCTAACCATTACACCACGCCGGGTGGCCCATCTCTTCTAATATAGTCTAGGACAATATTCTAGAGAATTCTCAGGCATTGTCTCACTAATTTACATCCTCTCTCTCATGCTTTTTTCTTCGTCCACCCCACTCTCATCAAGATTCTCTTCCTTCTCCTACTGTCTTCCTGACACTCCTAGCAACCTTTCACTCGTCATAACATTCCTCCTATGTAACCCCCCCGCACAACAGTGGCAGTTGGGCGACACGATTATAAAAAAAAATTATTTGAATTGAAGAATTATTCTGATATGAACTCCTCTTTGGTGCCTTGACTGCATAAATTCAAGTGTACTACTAGATTGAAAAATAAGTATCACTGTTTTACTGCTGAAATATTGTTTTAAACGTAAATTCTATTCTAATAGTTTCTTTCTTCACACTTCCCGCCTGTGAAACTCTCTTTTCAGTTTCTTATGTCCATCCATTTATTTTCATAAATTTAAACGCAACGCTAATCTCCCATCTTCTGTCTTTCTGAATTATGTTATTTTCTTGACCTTTCTCCTCACTAAAGCCTTCTCATTCACTTTCACTTTCAGTTTCACTCCGAGTAACCCCTGTTAGTGGCATTACGGCTTTGCTTGGGGTGACATGAATAAAAAAAGAAAAACGAAATCCCGTAGATTACAAGAATTTGGAAATGACATGGTGAAAACTGTTTTGGATAATAATTCTATCCAAGCAACTTTGGAGTTTAATGAAAAACGTTATGCTAATCACTCAACAGTTAATAAAACTTAAACAAGGTATGGTGAATATAAAAACAGCGGCGAAAATGGCTTTCTCATGAATTTTCAGCTCAAAGCATCGGACCACTTTTTACCAACTGTGTTTTCACTTTTGCAAGACATAATTTTTTTTTTAATGAAAAATTGTTATAGGAGATGAGAAGCATATTCTTTACGCTAATTCGGAATGTCGAAACTCCTGGTTGCATTAATAAATGCCTGTAATATCATCATCAAAACCTAATATTATTAGAACAATATGGCGTATATGCTCGCGCATTAAAATTAGCTTTGGAAGCTAATTTTAAGGGGGTCGCAGCATACTTCAGTTAAGTGCCATACGTGAAACACGCTTGGGCGATCATGTCTTGAAAGAGACATGACTGACTGGGCAGAAGATTATTCCGCAGTAGGTTGCCATTGCTTTCTGTGGTAGACTGGTTGCCAGCCAAGGCTATAGGACCCAATCTGTCCTGTTATTTAACCCATAACAGGAAGGAAGAGACGGATTAATACCTTTCCCAAGGGTGTTTGCGCGTTAGTGAATACAATGGATTCAACTGGAATTCGAACTCGGCTTCCCGGTTTCTCGTTCCGAGCCGATATCCACTGTACCACACGCACATCCAGGGGGTTACTTCTCCCTAATATCACCGCTGCATCGTTGAGAAGTGTCTGAACACGATTCTAGAGTTTGGCCCAAGCATTTTGAGTAAAGCTAGATAAACAGGAACTATTAAGAAAACATCGATGGTCGTGCTAGCATAATATCACCGTGTCCGAGGGGTTTTGCATACTGGCCTGATCATGTCAAATTATGCGGTCACTTTCCAAAATCAATAACTAAGGACCGCTTATCATAATTGCAGCATCAATCTCAGTTTGGCTCTTGAGAACAGTCGATCAAACCTGGTAACTATTAACCAACAATTATATGCAACAACTTATGGACGAATCTCTTCTACTTATCGTTATAAACCAATCAAACCTTATGTTTTTCTTCTTTTTTTTCTCACAGAGGATGATAGAGGACGGGTTCTGGTGAGCAAACTGTCAGAAAGCAACCATTAATGGCATTTTCAGAGAAACGACGCCGTTGATAAATGAAGCGAGCCAGCACCGACCAATCAAATGGCATGATTTAAGTTAATGCCAAGATTTAGTTAGCAGGTGGCGATGACTGCAGCTGCCGCGAATCCACCATTAAAGCCTGAAAATTATGCACAATATTTTAAAATATTTTTTACTTTTTCCTCTTGGATTAAGCTTATTTCTGTGAATATTTTTTCTATTTTATAACTTGGTTTTCAATATTCGTTTCTTTTATTATTGTTGTTATCATCATCATCATCATCATCATCATCATCATCTTTTGATTTCTGCTATGGTCACACTATCTAATAAGTCTGCAGGAAGACCTGACGCAGGTAGTGGTGTGTGGTTGTGACTATATTTCATGATATCTTTTTCTAACTCCCATAATATTACTAGCGTTGCATGGACAAAGTTGTTATTATTATTATGTCGTCATTTTTCATCATAATTCGATTTCCTGCTATGGTCGCACTACCTGCCAAGTTGCGTGAATACCTAAGGCAGGTTGTGGTGTGTTGTTATGGCTCCATTTCATGTTTTTTCATATCTCCCCTAACATCCCTAGCGTTACATAGACAAAGTTCTCCTTAATGTGTGGGCTCTATTTAACAAGACAATCTTTTGTATATCTCTTAAGCTGGGGTTTACAGGGATTCTTTCAATGAATTGTTTTGTTCCATTTTTTATCATTCCAAGTGCACCTACTATCACTGACACGATACTTGTTTTCAATTTCCACATTTTTTCTATTTCAATTTCCATACTTTGACAGTTTTTCAAATTCTTTGGTTTCTGTTACAATCCGCTGGACAAGCCATATCAATTAATAGGTAAGTTTTTTCTTTCTGGTTGTTAACAATAATGTCCGGCCTATTTGCTTTAATTTTTCTGTCTGTGTAGATGGTGTAATCCCAAAGAATGGTGACATCTTCTATTTCTGTAACCGGTGCTGGGTGATGTTCATACCAGTGTTTGTTTACAGATTTTCCATAGTGTTTCCACATTGTCCAATGCAAATATTTCTCCATTCTATCATGACGATTTTTATATTCATTTGGGGCAAGTACAGAACATCCTGAGATTAGATGGTCTATTGTTTCTTGGTATTTATCACAGAACCTGCATTTTGGATCCACATTATTATGTATAATATTTGCCTGAAAGTTCCTAGAGAAAAGACTTTGATTTTGCACTGCAAGAATAAAGCCTTCAGTCTCAGACTTTAATCCAGATGCACGTAACCATCGATGAGTATTAACTTTGTCAACATTGGATTTATTGGCACGTTTTGGATATTGGCCATGCAGAGGTTTGTCTTGCCAGCGCTGTTTCATCTGTTCAAGAGCTTTATCTTTGGCTTTCATTTTCATATTTTCTGCCGCAACAGTTGGTACTTGGTTTCTGTTTTGCTTTTCTACAGAATCTACTAACTGTAAATCTTGTTTGTATTTACTGCCTTCTTTTCTTATTGAATATTTTTTCTTTCTTTCTTCATGTTGCCTTACTAATTGTATCAACCAATTCTTTGTTGTTTCTATGTATGTTAGTAAGCCAATAGTTGTTGTCTTGTATGACAATTCCAGCTGAATAAGACCTCTTCCACCATCTTTACGGGGTATGAATAGATCATATAGTCTACATCAGCGTTTGGATGATGCATCTTATTATTATTATTATTATTATTATTATTATTATTATTAATAATAATAATAATAATAATAATAATAATAATAATAATAACTGTATGCATTGAATTCGTACACCAGATGCGTCTGATGGAATTCGGTTTGAGATGGAGTGACTGCAGTTTCACCGGAATTCTAGTACTAACTTCAGTATTCTTTATTAGACGTATTAAATTAGTTAGCAGTTACTGATGTTTCTGTGAATATTGTTTAAAGACCAGGTAACAGCAGATCAATTCATTATTTCGGCTTTGTTTTTCTGCTCAGAGTTTTGAAGTCATTATTTTAAGAGACGGCTCGATAAGATTCCCTGCCTTTTCCATATTAATGCAACAAACAGACACACAAAAAGAAATCGCATCAATAGCATAAAGGTCTGAAAGAATTATTTGAAAGAAATTTTTGAAAGGATTATTTGAAAGAAACGTCTGAAAGAATTATTTGAAAAAAATGTTTGAAAAAATTATTTGAAATAAATGTTTGAAATAATAATTTGAAAAATGTTTAAAACAATAATTTGAGAAAATGTTTTGCAAAATTATTCGAAAGAAATGTTTGAAAAAATTATTTGAACAATATTTGTAAGAATTATATGAAAGATATGTTTGAAAAAATTATTTGAAAGAAAAGTTTAAAAGAATTATTTGAAAGAAAAGTTTAAAAGAATTATTTGAAAGAAATGTTTAATAGAATTGTTTAAAAAATGTTTGACAGAATTATTTAAAAAATGTTTGAAAGAATTATTTGAAAAATTAATGAAATAATTGAAAAATGTTTTAAAGAATTATTTGTAAGAAATGCTTGAAAGAATTATTTGAAAAAAGTTTGAAATAGATATTGAAAAAATGTTAAAGAATTATTTGAAAAATATTTGAAAGAATTATTCGAAAGAAAATGGATAAAAGAATTATTTAAAAAATGTTTGAAAAAGTTATTTGAAAAAATTATTGGAAATAATGTTTGCAAAAATTATTTGAAAGAATGTTTGAAATATCCCCGGGACTTTTTTCATTATCTGCTCGAGTGAAGACATCATAATGGTACCTTCACGAAACTTCGAAATCGGCATTACTCTGCTAAGATAAGTGACAAACCTCTCCAGATCAATCGTACTAACGCTCTATCTCTCTCACGGTATGAAGCACTTTCGGATAGAATCCTGCTTACCAAAATATCTTTTTATCAGTAAGCCACTGAAAGAAACTGTATGTATTAAGAGAGACAGACAGACAGACAGAATTAGAGTGAGTTAAACAGAGAGATATAGAAGGAGTGAAACAATAACAGGCATTAGATAATATGTCTTCTATAGAGAAGGAAGTACTATAGGAAGAAGGACAAAAAGAATCAAACTATATAGTAATTCTCAGTGTGTATTTCTTTATATACACACTTTATATTTCATCAGTCGAGAAACAATGATTATTTCCCTGCTTCTTCTATGTGCCCTGTCCTTTCAGGACGTAGGCGATCATAGCTTTCCACGTCTTCCTATCCCTGGTGGCTCTTAGCACGCCTTCTCCTGTTCATGCAACCCTCGTTCCGTCATCCACCTGATCAGGTCCTTCCAATATGTTATCCGCTGCTGTCTCCTGTCTCTTTTTCCCTCTATCTGGCCTGTTAGTATCAGGTTCGCCAAGTCCTCTTTCCTCATTGGGTGTCCCAGGAATTTTACTTGTCTCTTCCTGATGCTCAGTATTATTTCCTTTTCGTTTCCATCATTTCCAAAACCACATCATTGCTCACATGCTCGATCCATGATATTCGCAGCATCCTTCTGTAGAAGCACATTTCAGTTGCTTCAAGTTTTTCCTTCATCTTTGATCGTTGTTTAAATAGTCTATACAAATAAAATATTTATCTACATTTACACAAAATTAGTTCCTGAGCAAAATGAACGGTTTAATTAATTAGTTCATTTAATCTTACGCTTCTTAAATTGCAGTCTTATTGTTCAAGTCTTTCGTGTGAGGCACTCAGATATCTTTGTCGATTAAGTGTTTCAACTTGTTTTTTAAGCAGGTTTTATCATCGCCCTTTTGCTGCTAATCTTTTCCTTTCAATAGATATTTTCCTTTCATTGTTATATTAAACACATAAAATTTCTAAAAAATTTCAAAATTAATCAATGAATCATAGATACCATTGAACGTCTAAAAATATAAAGTGAGCGAATTAATTAAACCGTTAACTGGTCTCAGTTTTCATTATCTCCGCTTTATTGACTTTCTACTCATTGTTTCAGTACTTTTGTTGCAAAGCATCTCACGAGTAAAATTTTCTAACAGTTGCTGTCATTGACGGCACGAGTTCACTAGTAGATATATAATTATGAATAAGATAGATAGATAGATAGATAGATAGATAGATAGATAGATAGACATTTAAATGAAGACATATTCCCTGAAATATATCATACACCACTCGTCTGAAAACATTCACTGTGAGACAAATACTGTTATACTGCAGACTATCTAATAGAATAGATAGATAGATAGATAGATAGATAGATAGATAGATAGATAGATAGATATTAACAGACTGAAATAGAATAGATAGATAGATAGATAGATAGATAGATATTAACAGACTGAAATAGATAGATAGATAGATAGATAGATAGATAGATAGATAGATAGATAGATAGATAGAATATTAACAGACTAGATAGATAGATAGATAGATAGATAGATAGATAGATATTAACATACTGAAATAGATAGATAGATAGATAGATAGATAGATAGATAGATAGATAGATAGAACAGACTGAAATAGAAATAGATAGATAGATAGATAGATAGATAGATAGATAGATAGATAGATAGATAGATAGATAGATCGTGGAACTTCTACGTAGATGGAAAATGAAGTTTCGTTGCCGAGTTAGAATTTCCGTCCATTCTGCTTCGTTTATTTTATGCTGATGCCCTTGGAAAAGACATGCCATCCATCTATGCGTCATACAGAAATGCGAACTGGCTCTCTTGTGGTCACATCCAGTCTAGAAGAAAAACCTGAATTGAAAGCTAAGAGAGGCTGTTTAGATATTTCGTAGCCCACCGTGTGCCATTTCTCTGTCAACGATTCTCGCGTAAAGTGTGACTGGTTCTACCCGATAATTAAATTATGTGTGTGAAATGTCTACAGGTTCACTTTTAAACTGAACTGTTAGGGCCTCAGATATCGAAATCGACGGAGGAGTCCACGATAAAATGCAGAGTTACTCTAGATCTAAATCTTTTAATGCTTTTGTGCGGAAGTTAAGTAGTTAGAATATGCCGTCAGCGGTGGAAGTAGTCGTAAAATCGCAAGTCAATTATCCAGCAGAATTAGCCATAATATCTATTGTGACTCTCTCGCAGGATTAAGTAAAATGCGTCCGCATTTTCTTTTAGATTTCTTCTTCCTCTAAGTAAGTGTCTAGTGACTATTATCTCTGCAGGATAATTTCTTTAAAATAATAATTTTGAAGGATGCTGTATCGTTATTCTAATGCGGGCGTGTCCAACATTTTCCAAATTTCTTGTATATTCCCACTTTATAAGCGCAATTTTATTTGTCACTACAATTCCTATTTCTCTTCTTTTTACATTCTCGCAACTTATCGCTAGTTTCATAGTTTCATTTTCATTTTAACCCATGTTTCGTACTTTCATTTTCAGTTACTTCCATCGCACATTTACAGTAAACGGGATTCTTCACACTTTCACTTTCACTTTCACTTTGTATTCGTACATTCAGTTACATTTAGCGCCACACTTTCAACTTCCATTTTCATTAATCATCGCAGTACCTCATTTCACTTTCAATTGCCTTGCCATTTCCTATTTTTACTCTCATCTGTCGCCACTCTTTCTCCTTTTAATTACGATTCTACATCATGCATCGTTTTTCAGTTACTGCGTTCAATTTCATTTACTATGACATTTCATAATCTCACTTTTTATCTAACTATTTTTGCTTTAAATCTCCCACGGCACTTCCAGCCTTCATTTAGTTTTCACTTACTGACACACATACTAGATTCAGTTTCATTTATCGCAAACACTTCTTGAATAACTTTGCATTTCTCACCACAGTTCCTATTTTCTCTCTTGTTGTTTACCTGCCTTTAATTTTATTGTAATCGCTTTTATTTCATTATATTTACGTGCTTCTATATTACACTTACGCGTACAGGTAGTTTTTCTACTATAAAGTTCACGTTCTGCCACCATCTACTTTCACTTTCATTTATCAAAACAAAACTTTCATTTTATTATTTCCCCTATTTACATTGTTCTGACTGCTGTCCTCATTTTTGCTGCCATATTCACGACATTTCGGCCGTTGTACGCCCCGACTTCTTCAGGTCTTGCACTGGATCCTTTATTTCCTCGGATTTGATTGCCCTTAAGGACCCATGGCGTCGAAGATAAAAGTAGGTATCTTCAGTCAAATCGATAACAAAAACAGCATTTTATGAATAAAAAGGTTCCAAACTTAATAAAATAAACTTTTTCCATCAAAATGTTTATATTATTATTAAGAGGAAAGATGAAAGTAATTTTTAATTATTTAAAAAAAAAAATTATCCCTTCTAACATTTTCTAAATTTTGTCAGAAATTTTTGTTTTGATTTGAGTTAGCGGCTAAAGAAACGTTACAACTGTTTTACGATGGAAACGTAATGATTGCATCACCCACTTTTTTCTAGTGACAAACATATTAATTTGGAAATTCTCGCAAAAACCAAATAATTGTCGGATTTTAATGAAACTTTCAGTACTCATTCACAAATAAATTAAATTATTTTTGAAATTATTATTTTTAAAAAACTTGATAAAAATACTTTTTTTTACTTCTGTTACCCACCTCCACGTAAATCCATGAAATCTTAATAAATTTTATATTGATGGCTAACTTTTGTTATATTAGTTCAACGCAGGACTCATTGGGAAATATAAATCATCTATTTTTTATTTTAAGTTTGCAATCATTATCCGAAAATCTTCTCCGAAGAGTAAAATAAAAAATGCAATAAAATTATGATATAATTTAATTTGATAATAATTTGATAAATAATAATTATTAAGGACATTATACTCTGAAGAAAAAAATTCGTTTAATAATAAAATTTTAAAAGAATTGTTTTCAATTTTTTATTTTTATTATTAAATAATTTAATAATATATAAAGTTTTAAAAATATTTTTAAAATCTTCAAAGAATTGATTGCGAGTAGACTTTTTAATTAAAAATTGATGATTATATTGCCTATCTAAAATTGAAAAGTTTAATAAAAATCATTCTGCAGAAATATTTTAAAATAATTTTAAAACTTTTTGTGTGTAAAGATGTTCATTTCGATTAAGTACAATGTATTTTAATTTCATTCTTTCTTATTAAATTAAAATCATTTTAAAAGAAATTTAATTTTAAAATTTTTATTTATTCAGAAAGCATATTTAAATGTCTGGCTATAAATCTAAACTAAAATTCTATAAAATATTATATAATTGTTGAAAATATTAAGTTAAATTACTAACTTTACTATTTAGTTAAACAACAAAAAAAAATTAAAATTTAAAAATTTTTGTTATAACCTAATTGAAATTTTGGCACGTTTGTACGTCACCCTTAGCGTTCTTGACAATTTCCGCCTGTCATAAATCTGTCGTCAGCCCGATAACACAGAGGGCTACTGTAGTTAAAAAGTTTTTTTTATTGTAAATTTCTGGCAGTAAGCAATTATTACTTGGTTGAAATCAGATAAAGGTAAGTTTGATTTTTAAAAATTGACTTAATTGACGTGTCAGCTAGGTATATTTTATTTTTGCAAGATTTTTAAAATAGAAATTTGGTTACTGTTTACGTACTGTTGACAGAATGTGTCGATCAATCAAAAATGGTGGGAAAATAATTATTTTTTCAAATAAAAAAAAAGTTTAAAATCAATATACTTTCGGTTTAAAATACACTAGTGTATTTTCATTACTGGAAATAAAATTTAATATATTGGCTTTCAATTAAAGATAATTTTAAAGCTTGACGATAACTTATTTATTTTTAAAATTTGAATTTAAATTTAGGTATAGAAAATGAGTAGAGATGCCTAGATAAAAGCTTTGACTGGATCCAGTAACTTGACCTAAATAGTGTGGGTAAATATGTAAATAAATGCATATCTTTTGAGTATATGTGAGGTTTATTAGTATACTTGCGTAATATGTGTTTGTGTTATTTATACATGTATAAATTCGGTCTTCATAAATATGTATGTGTGTGCGTGCGAACACAATAGTTACATGTGGTTATGAATGAATATATGTATGTATGTATGTATGTATAGGTAGGTGTATGCATAGACACATTTGTATCTACATACGTATAAATACGGAGGTATGTGTATGGGGATATACGTATGTAAGCGGAGTATGTGTGTGTACGTGTCTTTGAGTGTGTGTGTGTCTGTGTGTAAGTATATATATATATATATATATATATATATATATATATATGCATATTTTCTAAGTATATGTGAGGTTTGTTAGTATTTGTCAGTTAAGTGCCATACGTGATACACGCTTGGGCGATCATGTCTCGAAAGAGACATGACTGACTGGGCAGAAGATTATCCCGCAGTAGGTTGCCATTGCTTTCTGCGGTAAACTGGTTGCCTACCAAGGCTATAGAACCCAATCTGTCCTGTTATTTAACCCATAACTGGAGGGAAGAGACGGATTAATACCTTGCGCGTAGTGAATGCAATAAATTCAGCTGGAATTCGAACTCGGCACTCCGATTTGTCGTTCCGAGCCGATATCCAATGCACCACAACGCACATCCCACAACGCACACTGTTAGTATACTTGCATAAATATGTGTTAGTATTATTTATACGCGTATAAATCTGGTCTTCATAAATATGCATGTGAGTGTGCGAACACAACATATATGTGGATATGGATGGATGTGTGTATGTGTGTATATGTAGGTGTACGTACAGACGCATTTGTATGTCTATATGTGTAAGTATGGATATATATGTAAGTATGGGTATATAAGTGTGTATGCATTAGTGTTCAGATGTAGGGTTATATGTGTATAAGTATTCATGCGCTTGTGAGTGGCCTGTAATGGTTTTATGGCCATAAGAACTCTCCTCGCCTGGCCTTAATGATTCTAAAGTGATTTGGCCAAAATCTCTGTTCTGGATCATGTTACTTGATTTACATTTAATTTTAAAGGAAACGTTTATTCCGGGAAAATATTTGTACCGAATGGAACGAATATAGTGTGGTCTGATGATATGAGATAATTTAGTTCATAGAGATGAATTATAATTTATAACCACTCTGATGTGTTGAGTTTTCCTTTATATATATATATATATATATATATATATATATATATATTCCCAACGTTATTTTAGTGTACCGAAATCTCAGATCGTATTTTCCTCTCAGAAGAGATTGGAAGATTATGTTTAGTTTCACGCATCTAAAACGAAAATAAAATCGCAGAAGTATATCAAGATCTTTTCTTATTTTTTTCGTCATTTTTTTTTTTTTTTTCATCTTTTCTTCCCCGTGACCAGAACTGGTGTGTTGGGGAAGTACTGGACAAATAAGCCCATAAAACCGAAATCTCTCACACGGGTCTTTGAGCATCACATCAGAAGTAATAACTTCGAACAAAAGCTTCTTTCGCCATCTTTCCTGCCAATTCCTGTATTCCTTCCCTACCCCCATTTTTGTTATTCTCGGTAGTACTGACTATAAAATGAGACCACAAGCCTGGTCTGTAAGTTCAGTCAATCTTCAGAAACTCTAAGACGTTGATACGTTGTTGTTGAAGATACATTTTGTCGTTTTTCTAAAACATTTTTTAAAACCTCGTAGGTATATTTTTAGCATTACAAACGAAGGATAAAGAATCCTTACTTAATGGAAATAGCTTTCTTATTCTTTCAGAGATAATTCTGCTTGTTTCGATGTCGTAAGCCTCGATTCCTTTTCACACAATAGACGGATTTAGTTGATTTCTCCTTTCTGCATGGATTCTCTATTGTATTTCTT
The DNA here is from genome assembly GCA_037127315.1 of Ascarosepion bandense. Lineage (NCBI taxonomy): Eukaryota > Metazoa > Mollusca > Cephalopoda > Sepiida > Sepiidae > Ascarosepion > Ascarosepion bandense. The sequence continues at coordinate 1,466,410 of JBBBDQ010000518.1, forward strand.
GTATAGTGCTTTGAATTTAAAGTGAACATTCTGTCAAAACTGTTGCTGAACTTTGGTAGGGGCCTTCAAGAGATTCATAAAGCTTAGTTCAAGAAAAAAATCACCGATAGTAAGACACCCAACGATAGAACTCACTACATCATAGAATTGTTTATTTACTTGTTTCTTTCTTTTTATGTGTCGACCGATTGTTTTCTGTCACAGTTTATTCATATCTATCTATCTATCTATCTATCTATCTATCTATCTATCTATCTATCTATCTACCTATCTATCTATTTCAGTCTGTTAATATCTATCTATCTATCTATCTATCTATCTATCTATCTATCTATCTATCTATCTATTTCAGTCTGTTAATATCTATCTATCTATCTATCTATCTATCTATCTATCTATCTATCTATCTATCTATTCTAGTCTGTTAATATCTATCTATCTATCTATCTATCTATCTATCTATCTATCTATCTATCTATCTATCTATCAGATAGTCTGCAGTATAACAGTATTTGTCTCACAGTGAATGTTTTCAGACGAGTGGTGTATGATATATTTCAGGGAATATGTCTTCATTTAAAGGTCTTTATTTTTAACGTGGAATCGGCGTTCAAATTCCAGTGTAGTCTGTTTCTCTTGCAAAAGGCATGAATCCATCTCTTCTCCCTACCAGCTCTTTTAAATATTAGAGTAGACTAGGACATCTATTTTTGAGTGGCGAGCGGTCGATGAGAAGGTAAACCCTGAATTTAAATCTATCGGAAAGGCAACAGGAAACCACTCTGCGATTTTTCTAAAGAATGCTTAGCAATTTATAAATAATAAAGAAAAGAAATCTGTCCAGAGTCATTATCACAGATGTCATTAAGGGACATGGGATTAAAAAAAAATTTCAGCTGTTGATGTTGGATACGAAATATAAACTAACGACTAGTAAAACTAACGACTAATTTGATTTCTTTAAATATTGGATTGCATTTGAATTGATCATACAATATTTGCGGTTATATAAGCAAAAAATAACTGCAGTAGAACTTTGGTACATGAATATAATTTGTTCCTTTCGTAACCTGAAATGTTCATAAACCAAAACTGTTTTCCCCATAGGAATCAATGTAAAATAAATTAATCCGTTTCTGAAGGCCATTCGTGATTCAAAATGTTCGTAAACCAAAACTCTTTTCCCCATAAAAATCAATGTAAAATGGATTATTCCGTTTCGAAAGGCCGTTCGTAATCCGAAATGTTCGTAAACCAAGAATATTTTCTCTCGTAGAAATCAATATAAACTAGATTAATCCGTTCCTGAACCTCAGATAACAGCTTACTTGAACTTATACTACAGTACCTATTTGGTTAAAGTTTCTACACAATAATAAGCCAAGAGACACAAACACCATTTTCACGTTTGTTTATGATTTCTTTCTTCAATTCTTTTGAGATTCTGGCATATTTTTAATGTAATACCTCTTTGAGCAGAGCTGTGTCTGGAGCGAAAGCTACACCGCACCTGATGCTCTACCGCCGATATTCTGGGCTTGTCGTTATCTCCGGCTTGAATGTTCGTCGCCCTCGACAGCGTTCGCCACCTGAGACATTTTCTGTTCAGGATCTTTTTTTTTTTTTGTGGTGTGAGGTATTTGTGATTCGAGTTTGTAATGTACTAATTATTGATAATGAAAGAGCATATTACTCTAACTTGGCGGAAGTGATAGACAATCGCAAAGTCAGCGCCCACCTTCTTACGGAAGCGTTGTTTCATTTGAATGGATACTGACAAGAGTGAGTAGCAACATTAAAATAAGTACTGTAGCATTTGAAAAACACAGTGATTTGTGTCGAGAATTAATATGATGTTGGAATACAATAGATACACCTATCATTTTTAAACTGTCAATATACAAATCTCTATACGGGCTCATTTGCTATAACCCAGCTGCATTAAAAAAATAAACCGTAAATTGAAGCACAGGTACTGGTGAAATTTTTTTTTTTCAGTGCATATATACAAATAATGATATATAAAATGTCTATATCAAGAACAGTTTTGGGGGGAAAAATATATCACAAAATGGAAAAAGGTTTCATGTGACAAGTTTCGCTCTTTAGGACTAAGTTTGTTTACGTTGATATGACTACACATGTGCACAAATAAAACAAACGACACTGGGAATTTTAAATTTAATAATGATTTTCGTATATAATATAGCCTATTGCACTTAAATTCTGCTTTGTTTTTCTTTCCATTGTTTTGTTATTAAACATCCCACACCACGATAATAGAAGATCTGTCAAGAATGGTGAAATATTGCAAGAACCTGGATGCAAATTTATTGTGGAGAATCTAGGGATTATAACACTTTATAAACATTACTGAATCTTTTTATCTTTTAATTAAAGTGAAATTTTTATATCAAAATTGTGGTCTTTGATGTATTCTTTGGGTTAATCACAATGGGTAAAACACTAAAATCTTCCTTCAAGTTTTTGTATATATATATATATATATAGTTATGAATTAATTGTACATTGCGACACGGAAATTGCTATGTTTCGAGATAGATTCTAATCATCAGGCAATGTTGATTACATTTAAATGACAAAAACCTTTGGTTTGTTCTGTATGTATGTGGGAGATATAAAAATTTACATGTGTGTTTCTTTTGGCTAATCAGAGTAGAGATTCACTTTGGAATTTGTTCCCAAAGAATACATACTAACCAACTTTTTCTCTTTTTTCTTTTTTCCTCCCTCATCCAACCTTTTTCCCTTGTTTCTTTCCCCTCCTTAATGGTCAAGATGTTAACCTGCCTTTAACCTGATCTTATCATTTTCTCTTATTTCCCTTCAGTTTTATTACTTTTGATGTGATATTCTCATTCAGCACCAATTCTATATTTTTTTTCTTTTACTTGTCATTTTAGTCTATTTATTTATTTGTTGTAAAGTTTATTTTAAAAAAGGAAATATTTTTTTATAAAATATAATTTTTTGGTCTATCTATTTATTTGTTGTGAAGTCTTTTTAATAAAAAGAAAGATATATTTTAAAAAATATTTTTATGCTCCAATTTATTTTTATATAGTTTGTTAGTAATTATTTTTCTTAAGCACTTGTTGGTTATATACATGTTATTTCATTTAGATTTTATCCATTTTCTAATGTGAATAATTTGCAATGTCTACACATGACATTTATTTCGCTGAGTTTATTTAATAGATTTTTATTCTGAAGGGATTAATAATAAATAGTTTTTCGTATAAACACAAGGAACATGGTTCCTTTAAGGACTTACATGTTTCTTTTACAATTTTTCACTTTATTGTGGGTGGGTTTTTTTTGGGTTTTTTTTTGTTTCCTTTAGGTACCAATGATATTTCGATAGGGGTGTTCTATTTTTGTGTTTGTTATTATTAAACGAAGGGGTGTGCTGGTAAATTCGCTGCTTTAGAGTGTTTTTAGTACTCCCTACATAAATTTTTATATTAGTTAGGTTTTTCTTTGAGAATATTTCGCATTGATAGATTATTGATTCCGTTAAGCATCTGTTTTCTAACGGACATTCTATGGGGTTTTTACAATTTTACAATATATGTATATAGATAGTAGATCACGTGATCTAAACACCTGCATTTACGAACATGGGAGATATTTGCGTTTACACAAACGTTTTAACATTCACGTTTTGCATCAAAACGACGCGGGACATAACTTTTGATTTAACTAATGCCAACCTAATAAAAAATAACATAATCCTTAAAATAGAAATTATTTTGAAAACACAAAAATAGCATTGTCACAACCCTAATGTATGTTCTTTGCAAAATAAATACCTTACAGATTTAATAGTATACTACGCTACCATTTCCACTACAAAAAATTCTAATTTTACTCCACATTATATCGGATGTACTAAGAATAATTTTCAGTCTCGATATTACCAGTAAAATTTAACTTTCAATAATAAAATATATAGTAATTCTACTTCTCTTATTACATACTACAACCAATTGAAAGATGTAAATAAAACTCCTACAGTTAAATAAAATATATTAACTAAAGCTAGAACATGTAAATTGTTACATAAAATATGTTTCCTTTGGTTACAAAAAAAAAAAATCAATATCATTCCCCCCCAAAAAATAATGGAATAACAAATTTTTGCAACCATACAGTTTTCCATATCTGAAATTACCTCAATTTTATCGTAATATTTGTACTATTTTTCCTTAAATTTTAGCTTAGCTGGTACTATCATTCTTTTATTAGTACTTATTAACAAATCCCCTTAAAAAAAATATTTTAATTTTGATTTTAGCTTCAATTTTTTATATTTTTATGTCAGCTTTATCCCTTACATTGTTTTTTATTTTATTTTATTTCCTTTATTTTATTATTGCTTCGATTTTTCTATTGCCTTAGTATTTCTCTTTTCTTTCTCTTTTCTCTCTCTCTCTCTCTCTCCTTTTTCCTTTTTTTCTTTTTTTTTCCCTTTAATTTTTTTCTGTTTTTAAAATTTTTAATACGTCTGGCTTTCTGTGGCAAAACATTAAAATACTACAAATATAATGATACACTTATTGTTACAGAGTAAAGTGGATAGAGAGCCGTTAGTAACAACTAAGCATAGCCATAGATAGCGGTTAGTAACAAATAAAAGGACTTTTGTTTGCTCTTCTACGTCAGAATTAAATTAGTGAGAAGGGTGATGCTGCTTCTTGCGCACCAGTGTATCAATATCAGGGTTAGCTTTGGCAAGCGTGTAACGTATGACATTTTTTCATTTAGTAGGTAGTGTAATTATTTCCCCCTGGTAGCTTCAAATTTCCCCCAGGGGGAAATTTCCCCCAGTTTGAGAATCGCTGCACTAGAACCTATTACAACTGAGTAGTGAGTTCGATATACACTGGGTACCCAATATTTCGGCCTTGTGCTACATCTAAGGGGCATTTAGAGAATTATCTAATATATCATTCTAATAGCAGAGCAAAAAACATTCCTAATGATTAACGTGCCCTCTTTGTTACTTTCACATCAATTTTTGTTAGAATTTAACATTTTATACCCTTAATCTTGGGCTTATCCCTTGTTTCCTGTTTAGGATGTGGTTCCCGGCTTTCTTTTATTTTTATTTTTTTCCAATCTTTCACTTTTTTTTTGTTCTCAATTGGAGTAGATAGACTTAACTATCGTCCGGTTCACACTCCATCCACGTCTTTTGAACATGTGAAGAGGCTCATCCCTTGTTTCCTGTTTAGGATGTGGTTCCCGGCTTTCTTTTATTTTTATTTTTTTCCAATCTTTCACTTTTTTTTTGTTCTCAATTGGAGTAGATAGACTTAACTATCGTCCGGTTCACACTCCATCCACGTCTTTTGAACATGTGAAGAGGCTCATCCCTTGTTTCCTGTTTAGGATGTGGTTCCCGGCTTTCTTTTATTTTTATTTTTTTCCAATCTTTCACTTTTTTTTGTTCTCAATTGGAGTAGATAGACTTAACTATCGTCCGGTTAACACTCCACCCACGTCTTTTGAACATGTGAAGAGGCTCATCCCTTGTTTCCTGTTTAGGATGTGGTTCCCGGTTTTCTTTTATTTTATTTTTTTCCAATCTTTCACTTTTTTGTTCTCAATTGGAGTAGATAGACTTAACTATCGTCCGGTTCACACTCATCCACGTCTTTTGAACATGCTTGAAGAGGCTCATCCCTTGTTTCCTGTTTAGGATGTGGTTCCCGGCTTTCTTTATTTTTATTTTTCCAATCTTTCACTTTTTTTGTTCTCAATTGGAGTAGATAGACTTAACTATCGTCGGTTCACACTCCATCCACGTCTTTTGAACATGTGAAGAGGCTCATCCCTTGTTTCCTGTTTAGGATGTGGTTCCCGGCTTTCTTTTATTTTTATTTTTCAATCTACTTTTGTTCTCAATTGGAGTAGATAGACTTAACTATCGTCAGTTAACACTCCACCCACGTCTTTTGAACATGTGAGAGGCTCATCCCTTGTTTCCTGTTTAGGATGTGGTTCCCGGCTCTTTTATTTTTATTTTTTCAATCTTTCACTTTTATTTTGTTCTCAATTGGAGTAGATAGACTTAACTATCGTCAGTTCCTCCATCCACGTCTTTTGAACATGTGAAGAGCTCATCCCTTGTTTCCTGTTTAGGATGCTCTGGTTCAGCTTTCTTTATTTTTATTTTTTTCAATCTTTCACTTTTTTTGTTCTCAATTGGAGTAGATAGACTTAACTATCGTCCGATTCTTTGCCTCCACCCACGTCTTTTGAACATGTGAAGAGGCTCATCCCTTGTTTCCTGTTTAGGATGTGGTTCCCGGCTTTCTTTATTTTTATTTTTTTTCCAATCTTTCACTTTTTTTGTTCTCAATTGGAGTAGATAGACTTAACTATCGTCGGTTCACCTCCATCCACGTCTTTTGAACATGTGAAGAGGCTCATCCCTTGTTTCCTGTTTAGGATGTAGTTCCCGGCTTTCTTTATTTTTTTATTTTTTCCAATCTTTCACTTTTTTTTTGTTCTCAATTGGAGTAGATAACCTTTATCGTCGGTTCACCTCCATCCACGTCTTTTGAACATGTGAAGAGGCTCATCCCTTGTTTCCTGTTTAGGATGTGGTTCCCGGCTTTCTTTATTTTTATTTTTTCCAATCTTTCACTTTTTTTTGTTCTGGTGGAGTAGATAAACTTAACTATCGTCGGTTAACACTCCACCCACGTCTTTTGAACATGTGAAGAGGCTCATCCCTTGTTTCCTGTTTAGGATGTGGTTTCCCGGCTTTCTTTTATTTTTATTTTTTTCCAATCTTTCACTTTATTTTGTTCTCAATTGGAGTAGATAGACTTAACTTCGTCCGGTTCACCTCCACCCACGTCTTTTGAACATGTGAAAGGTATCCCTTTGTTTCCTGTTTAGGATGTGGTTCCCGGCTTTCTTTTATTTTATTTTTTTCCAATCTTTCACTTTTTTTGTTCACCAATTAGATTAAGATAGACTTAACTATCGTCCAGTTAACACTCCACCCACGTCTTTGAACATGTGAAGAGGCTCATCCCTTGTTTCCTGTTTAGGATGTAGTTCCTGGCTTTCTTTTATTTTTATTTTTTTCCAATCTTTCACTTTTTGTTCTCAATTGGAGTAGATAGACTAACTATCGTCCGGTTCACACTCCATCCACGTCTTTTGAACATGTGAAGAGGCTCATCCTTGTTTCCTGTTTAGGATGTGGTTCCCGGCTTTCTTTATTTTATTTTTTCAATCTTTCACTTTTTTTGTTGTCAATTGGAGTAGATGAATAACTATCGTCCAGTTGTAACACTCCATCCACGTCTTTTGAACATGTGAAGAGGCTCATCCCTTGTTTCCCTGTTTAGGATGTGGTTCCCGGCTTTCTTTATTTTATTTTTTTCCAATCTTTCACTTTTTTTGTTCTCAATTGGAGTAGATAGACTTAACTATCGTCGGTTAACACTCCACCACGTCTTTTTGAACATGTAGGCTCATCCCTTGTTTCCTGTTTGGGATGTGGTTCCCGGCTTTCTTTATTTTTTATTTTTTTAATCTTTCACTTTTTTTGTTCTCAATTGGAGTAGATAGACTTAACTATCGTCCGGTTCACACTCACCACGTCTTTTGAACATGTAGAGGCTCATCCTTGTTTCCTGTTTAGGATGTGGTTCCCGGCTTTCTTTATTTTTTATTTTTTTTCAATCTTTCACTTTTTTTTGTTCTCCAATTGGAGTAGATGGAGACTTAACTATCGTCCGGTTAACACTCCACCCACGTCTTTTGAACATGTGAAGAGGCTCATCCCTTGTTTCCTGTTTAGGATGTGGTTCCCGGCTTTCTTTTATTTTTATTTTTTTCCAATCTTTCACTTTTTTTGTTCTCAATTGGAGTAGATAGACTTAACTATCGTCCGGTTCACCCTCCATCCACGTCTTTGAACATGTGAAAGGCTCATCCCTTGTTTCCTGTTTAGGATGTGGTTCCCGGCTTTCTTTTTATTTTTATTTTTCCAATCTTTCACTTTTTTTTGTTCTCAATTGGAGTAGATAGACTTAACTATCGTCCGGTTAACACTCCACCCACGTCTTGAACATGTGAAGAGGCTCATCCCTTGTTTCCTGTTTAGGATGTGGTTCCCGGCTTTTTCTTTTTATTTTTATTTTTTCCAATCTTTCTTGCGCTTTTTTTTGTTCTCAATTGGAGTAGATAGACAGCATCGTCCGGTTCACCTCCATCCACGTCTTTTTTGAACATGTGAAGAGGCTCATCCCTTGTTTCCTGTTTAGGATGTGGTTCCCGGCTTTCTTTTTATTTTTATTTTCCAATCTTTCACTTTTTTGTTCTCAATTGGAGTAGATAGACTTAACTATCGCCCGGTTAACACTCCACCCACGTCTTTTGAACATGTGAAGAGGCTCATCCCTTGTTTCCTGTTTAGGATGTGGTTCCCGGCTTTCTTTTATTTTTATTTTTTTCCAATCTTTCACTTTTTTTTGTTCTCAATTGGAGTAGATAGACTTAACTATCGTCCGGTTAACACTCCACCCACGTCTTTTGAACATGTGAAGAGGCTCATCCCTTGTTTCCTGTTTAGGATGTGGTTCCCGGCTTTCTTTTATTTTTATTTTTTTCCAATCTTTCACTTTTTTTTGTTCTCAATTGGAGTAGATAGACTTAACTATCGTCCGGTTCACACTCCATCCACGTCTTTTGAACATGTGAAGAGGCTCATCCCTTGTTTCCTGTTTAGGATGTGGTTCCCGGCTTTCTTTTATTTTTATTTTTTTTCCAATCTTTCACTTTTTTTTGTTGTCAATTGGAGTAGATAGACTTAACTATCGTCCGGTTAACACTCCATCCACGTCTTTTGAACATGTGAAGAGGCTCATCCCTTGTTTCCTGTTTAGGATGTGGTTCCCGGCTTTCTTTTATTTTTATTTTTTTCCAATCTTTCACTTTTTTTTGTTCTCAATTGGAGTAGATAGACTTAACTATCGTCCGGTTAACACTCCACCCACGTCTTTTGAACATGTGAAGAGGCTCATCCCTTGTTTCCTGTTTAGGATGTGGTTCCCGGCTTTCTTTTATTTTTATTTTTTTCCAATCTTTCACTTTTTTTTGTTCTCAATTGGAGTAGATAGACTTAACTATCGTCCGGTTCACACTCCACCCACGTCTTTTGAACATGTGAAGAGGCTCATCCCTTGTTTCCTGTTTAGGATGTGGTTCCCGGCTTTCTTTTATTTTTATTTTTTTCCAATCTTTCACTTTTTTTTGTTCTCAATTGGAGTAGATAGACTTAACTATCGTCCGGTTAACACTCCACCCACGTCTTTTGAACATGTGAAGAGGCTCATCCCTTGTTTCCTGTTTAGGATGTGGTTCCCGGCTTTCTTTTATTTTTATTTTTTTCCAATCTTTCACTTTTTTTTGTTCTCAATTGGAGTAGATAGACTTAACTATCGTCCGGTTCACACTCCATCCACGTCTTTTGAACATGTGAAGAGGCTCATCCCTTGTTTCCTGTTTAGGATGTGGTTCCCGGCTTTCTTTTATTTTTATTTTTTTCCAATCTTTCACTTTCTTTGTTCTCAATTGGAGTAGATAGACTTAACTATCGTCCGGTTCACACTCCATCCACGTCTTTTGAACATGTGAAGAGGCTCATCCCTTGTTTCCTGTTTAGGATGTGGTTCCCGGCTTTCTTTTATTTTTATTTTTTTCCAATCTTTCACTTTTTTTTGTTCTCAATTGGAGTAGATAGACTTAACTATCGTCCGGTTCACACTCCATCCACGTCTTTTGAACATGTGAAGAGGCTCATCCCTTGTTTCCTGTTTAGGATGTGGTTCCCGGTTTTCTTTTATTTTTATTTTTTCCAATCTTTCACTTTTTTTTTGTTCTCAATTGGAGTAGATAGACTTAACTATCGTCCGGTTAACACTCCATCCACGTCTTTTGAACAGGCGAAGAGGCTCATCCCTTGTTTCCTGTTTAGGATGTGGTTTCCGGCTTTCTTTTATTTTTATTTTTTTCCAATCTTTCACTTTTTTTTGTTCTCAATTGGAGTAGATAGACTTAACTATCGTCCGGTTAACACTCCACCCACGTCTTTTGAACATGTGAAGAGGCTCATCCCTTGTTTCCTGTTTAGGATGTGGTTCCCGGCTTTCTTTTATTTTTATTTTTTTCCAATCTTTCACTTTTTTTTGTTCTCAATTGGAGTAGATAGACTTAACTATCGTCCGGTTCACACTCCATCCACGTCTTTTGAACATGTGAAGAGGCTCATCCCTTGTTTCCTGTTTAGGATGTGGTTCCCGGCTTTCTTTTATTTTTATTTTTTTCCAATCTTTCACTTTTTTTTGTTCTCAATTGGAGTAGATAGACTTAACTATCGCCCGGTTAACACTCCACCCACGTCTTTTGAACATGTGAAGAGGCTCATCCCTTGTTTCCTGTTTAGGATGTGGTTCCCGGCTTTCTTTTATTTTTATTTTTTTTCCAATCTTTCACTTTTTTTTGTTCTCAATTGGAGTAGATAGACTTAACTATCGTCCGGTTAACACTCCACCCACGTCTTTTGAACATGTGAAGAGGCTCATCCCTTGTTTCCTGTTTAGGATGTGGTTCCCGGCTTTCTTTTATTTTTATTTTTTTCCAATCTTTCACTTTTTTTTTCTCAATTGGAGTAGATAGACTTAACTATCGTCCGGTTAACACTCACACGTCTTTTGAACATGTGAAGAGGCTCATCCTTGTTTCCTGTTTGGGATCTTGGTTTAGCTTTCTTTTATTTTTATTATTTTCCAATCTTTCACTTTTTTTTGTTCTCAATTGGAGTAGATAGACTTAACTATCGTCCGGTTCACACTCCATCCACGTCTTTTGAACATGTGAAGAGGCTCATCCCTTGTTTCCTGTTTAGGATGTGGTTCCCGGCTTTCTTTTATTTTTTATTTTTTTTTAATCTTTCACTTTTTTTGTTCTCAATTGGAGTAGATAGACTTAACTATCGTCGGTTCACACTCCACCCACGTCTTTTGAACATGTGAAGAGGCTCATCCTTGTTTCCTGTTTAGGATGTGGTTCCCGGCTTTCTTTTATTTTTTTATTTTTTTCCAATCTTTCACTTTTTTTTTGTTCTCCGTTGGAGTAGATAGACTTAACTATCGTCGGTTCACCTCCATCCACGTCTTTTGAACATGTGAAGAGGCTCATCCCTTGTTTCCTGTTTAGGATGTGGTTCCCAGCTTTCTTTATTTTTATTATTTTCCAATCTTTCACTTTTTTTGTTCTCCAATTGGAGTAGATAGACTTAACTATCGTCGGTTCACTCCATCCACGTCTTTTGAACATGTGAAGAGGCTCATCCCTTGTTTCCTGTTTAGGATGTGGTTCCCGGCTTTCTTTTATTTTTATTTTTTTCCAATCTTTCACTTTTTTTTGTTCTCAATTGGAGTAGATAGACTTAACTATCGTCCGGTTAACACTCCACCCACGTCTTTTGAACATGTGAAGAGGCTCATCCCTTGTTTCCTGTTTAGGATGTGGTTCCCGGCTTTCTTTTATTTTTTTTGTTTTTTCCAATCTTTCACTTTTTTTTTGTTCTCAATTGGAGTAGATAGACTTAACTATCGTCCGGTTCACCTCCATCCACGTCTTTTGAACATGTGAAGAGGCTCATCCCTTGTTTCCTGTTTAGGATGTGGTTCCCGGCTTTCTTTTATTTTTATTTTTTTCCAATCTTTCACTTTTTTTGTTCTCCAATTGGAGTAGATAGACTTAACTATCGTCCGGTTCACACTCCATCCACGTCTTTTGAACATGTGAAGAGGCTCATCCTTGTTTCCTGTTTAGGATGTGGTTCCCGGCTTTCTTTATTTTTTATTTTTTCCAATCTTTCACTTTTTTGTTCTCAATTGGAGTAGATAGACTTAACTATCGTCCGGTTCACCTCCATCCACGTCTTTTGAACATAACGAAGAGGCTCATCCCTTGTTTCCTGTTTAGGATGTGGTTCCCGGCTTTCTTTTATTTTTATTTTTTTCCAATCTTTCACTTTTTTTTGTTCTCAATTGGAGTAGATAGACTTAACTATCGTCGGTTCACCTCCATCCACGTCTTTTGAACATGTGAAGAGGCTCATCACTTGTTTCCTGTTTAGGATGTGGTTCCCGGCTTTCTTTTATTTTTATTTTTTTCCAATCTTTCACTTTTTTTGTTCTCAATTGGAGTAGATAGACTTAACTATCGTCCGGTTCACCTCATCATCTTTTGAACATGTGAAGAGGCTCATCCCTTGTTTCCTGTTTAGGATGTGGTTCCCGGCTCTTTTTATTTTTATTTTTTTTTCCAATCTTTCACTTTTTTTTTGTTCTCAATTGGAGTAGATAGACTTAACTATCGTCCGGTTCACACTCCATCCACGTCTTTTGAACATGTGAAGAGGCTCATCCCTTGTTTCCTGTTTAGGATGTGGTTCCCGGTTTTCTTTTATTTTTTTATTTTTTCCAATCTTTCACTTTTTTGTTCTCAATTGGAGTAGATAGACTTAACTATCGTCCAGTTAACACTCCATCCACGTCTTTTGAACAGGCGAAGAGGCTCATCCCTTGTTTCCTGTTTAGGATGTGGTTCCCGGCTTTCTTTTATTTTTATTTTTTTCCAATCTTTCACTTTTTTTTGTTCTCAATTGGAGTAGATAGACTTAACTATCGTCCGGTTAACACTCCACCCACGTCTTTTGAACATGTGAAGAGGCTCATCCCTTGTTTCCTGTTTAGGATGTGGTTCCCGGCTTTCTTTTATTTTTATTTTTTTCCAATCTTTCACTTTTTTTTGTTCTCAATTGGAGTAGATAGACTTAACTATCGTCCGGTTCACACTCCATCCACGTCTTTTGAACATGTGAAGAGGCTCATCCCTTGTTTCCTGTTTAGGATGTGGTTCCCGGCTTTCTTTTATTTTTATTTTTTTCCAATCTTTCACTTTTTTTTGTTCTCAATTGGAGTAGATAGACTTAACTATCGTCCGGTTCACACTCCATCCACGTCTTTTGAACATGTGAAGAGGCTCATCCCTTGTTTCCTGTTTAGGATGTGGTTCCCGGCTTTCTTTTATTTTTATTTTTTTCCAATCTTTCACTTTTTTTTGTTCTCAATTGGAGTAGATAGACTTAACTATCGTCCGGTTCACACTCCATCCACGTCTTTTGAACATGTGAAGAGGCTCATCCCTTGTTTCCTGTTTAGGATGTGGTTCCCGGCTTTCTTTTATTTTTATTTTTTTCCAATCTTTCACTTTTTTTTTGTTCTCAATTGGAGTAGATAGACTTAACTATCGTCCGGTTCACACTCCATCCACGTCTTTTGAACATGTGAAGAGGCTCATCCCTTGTTTCCTGTTTAGGATGTGGTTCCCGGCTTTCTTTTATTTTTATTTTTTTCCAATCTTTCACTTTTTTTGTTCTCAATTGGAGTAGATAGACTTAACTATCGTCCGGTTCACACTCCATCCACGTCTTTTGAACATGTGAAGAGGCTCATCCCTTGTTTCCTGTTTAGGATGTGGTTCCCGGCTTTCTTTTATTTTTATTTTTTTCCAATCTTTCACTTTTTTTTGTTCTCAATTGGAGTAGATAGACTTAACTATCGTCCGGTTCACACTCCATCCACGTCTTTTGAACATGTGAAGAGGCTCATCCCTTGTTTCCTGTTTAGGATGTGGTTCCCGGTTTTCTTTTATTTTTATTTTTTCCAATCTTTCACTTTTTTTTTGTTCTCAATTGGAGTAGATAGACTTAACTATCGTCCGGTTAACACTCCATCCACGTCTTTTGAACAGGCGAAGAGGCTCATCCCTTGTTTCCTGTTTAGGATGTGGTTCCCGGCTTTCTTTTTTCCAATCATTTTACTCTTAAGTAGCTCCATGCGCCTCAGTGGCATCACCGCTTTGCTTGGTGTGATATGATTTAAAAGAAAAAACATGAAAAAATTAGGTGCGTTTGCTTTTTGAATGAGTCCAAGTAATGTTATAACGCTTCTCTAACTGTTGCCAATATTAACAGAGCATGGAGTGAATTATTCACTTGTGATCGGACTGTATGGTGCCGGTTTCTGAAAAACCTGCAGTGGAAACACGAATCCTGAAGATCAAGGTAGTAGAAGACGTCTATTTGCAGTTTATAATCAACATCTGAAAGCCGAAGAAAATCCCTGTCAAAGTGTGAGAGAAATGTTTCAGACAATGACTGTCAGCATTTTCATCAATGATCTTCCTGATGTAATCAAATCCCAAGTAGACATCTATGCAAACGACACCAGCATTTATTCCCGTCTCAATAGGAAATCCGCCAATGCTGACAAAATAAACTTGGCTGCTGCTCTTGAAAAGAACCTCCAATCACTGGTTGACTAGGGTAGGAAATGGCTCGTAAATTTTAATGCCTCCAAAATTAAATTGCTCTGCCATCAGAACAGATGACGCTATTCTCCTGGAGAGCAACACACTCTGCCTCCTTGACATCACTTTTACAAACGCCCTGAAATAGAACGACTATATCGCATCTATAGCTGCATGCACTGCTAGGAAAGTTGGGTTAATTTGTCAGGCCAGAAAATATTTCTCGTCAGAGTCTATCTTGCACATTTATAAATATACCATTCATTTATGACAATCGTAACCGATCCGCTCAATGGCTTGATCATGCTAAAAGACCCAAACATTTATTAGAATTTAAAATGCACCATAAGATTAAGGTGTCTTTCTGGTGGTTTGCTACTGGCCTTATTCACTACAGTTTTATGGGATCTAACAAGAATATCAAGACCTTGATTACTGCATCAAGAGAAGATTATGGTGACTTTCTGGCGGTCTGCTACTGGCGTTATTCACTAGAGTTTTATGGGGTCTAACAAGAGTATCACTGCCGAAGTTTAATGTCAGCAGTTGGATGAAACGCACATTCAGTTAAGCAAAATGCGACCGGCATTAGTAAATAGATGAGTCGCAATTCTACTTTATGACAATGCTTGATGGCATAATGATACTACATAAGCTCATCGACATTGGCTTGAAAAATTTGCCACAGCCACCATATTGTCTCTGATATCTTTCCCACTGACTATTACTTCTACGAGCATCTTGACAGTTATTTTTAAGCCAAAAGATATTCCTTAGTATATTTCGTCGTTCTAAAATATAATTTATCTTGTTCGATGTGCCGCAAAAGCATGAGCTTACGACCACATCACGTTGAAACACCCGGTCTCCGTACGATCACCAAAGTTAAGCAACGTCGAACTTGGTCATTACCTTTGGTAGGTGACCGCTTGCTTGTTAATGTCAGGTGCTATAAGCATGGGTTGGAGGGTGTTGTAATAAATAACCCATGGATTAATTCGTATGACTTGTATGACTACATCATTCTTATCTCCAAACAGAAGTTCTAACAATCTAAAAATATTCTCTGGCTTAAAATTACCCGCAAAGGGTTGATAAGCCGTAAAAAACGATGTAAAATCATAGCTCTCCACAACTTTATTTCTCTAAGCAACGTTTCTCGTTTTAGCTTTCTTCTTTCTTATTTCCCTACTATCCTTTTGGTAGGTTAATAGTTATTTATAGCTGCACTTCATTTCGGTGTCCCATGAGTGTTGAATTCTCCGAGTCCCTTTTCCTCACTACGTATCACAGAGCTTTTAATGATATCTATCCAATTCTAAGTATAAGTATTCTCTTTATTTTCATTTTTCCTTAAAAATTAAGCAGATTTGTACGTATATATATATATATATATATATATGTGTGTGTGTGTGTGTGTTTGCATGTATATGATGTGTGTGTGTGTATATGTCTATATATATAAATATAGGTCTGTCTGTATGTGTGTGTATAATCATATCTATGACTGTTTGGATATATGTGTGCGTGTATATATATGTGAGTGTATATATATATGTGTCTGCGTGTATATATATATACGTGTGTACATATATGCATGTCTATATATATGCGTGTATATATATATATATATTTATGTGTTTGTGTGTATATATATATGTGTATATGCATATATATATGTCTATATATAGGTCTGTGTGTATGTGTTTAGATATATATGTGTGTTTAGATATACATGTGTATATATATGTGTGTATATGTGTGTGCATATATATGTGTCTCTATTTATACATGTGTGTGTGTATATATATATGTGTGTGTGTGTATATATATATGTGCATGTGTGTGGTGAGTGACATCTTATCTTATTCGCGTCTTATCGATGCTGGTACAAGCTACATTTAGTAATGGACTGTAAAAGTAGTAAAAATTCATTTATTATTTTTACTTTCTTTCACGTGTGAACTTTTTGTCAGTTTCTATAACGACATTCTTCTACCAATTATCAGAGTGTTGCCTGATTTTCTTCAAATAGGCAGCTGGGAAAAAAATAACAAAAAAAAAAATTCCATTAATTTTTAACAAGAAAGCTATGCAACTTCAGGGTTAACAAAGAGAAAGAAGACATTTTTATAAAGTTCAACCGATGGCATCTTCTTTTATGGACGGTTTCCCTACAGCTCGTGGACGATCATATCTATCCTTAATTTCTTATTCTTTGCGGCTCAGGGCAATGTTTAGCCTCTCACTCGTTGTTCTGCCTTGTTAGGTATGTTTCTCTTTGTTTCCATATACGCGTCTTCACTTCAAAGTGTCCCGTGAGGGTAAAATTTTCTTGATACGCCCTCAAAATTTAAACTATCATCTTCTTATTCTACGTATAGATGTCCATTTTATTTCATTTTTTAAATTACTTCATGCATGACATAAGGGGCTATTGAACGTGAAAGAATAAGAAAAAAAATGAAGCGTTATTGAGAAGCGATAACAATAGAATAGTAACCAAGAAAACAAGATAACTGTCGTGGACCCGGTTAAAGGTCCAACAAGAATAACACAAAACAATCAAAATAGGAAATAAGGAATATATATTAACCACGGCAAGATACAACATTTGGAACTTTGTTAGTAGAACGGTAATACGGTTTAGTGTGTAATACTATAATTCGACCCTCGAACTTGGACTCGTAATGGTCTTTACGGTTGCAGTGTTCATAGACGACACTCGGCTATGTTCGGGGCGTTCTCCTCAGGCTAGCCTCTCAGGCTACTTCCAGGCTACTTAGGCTATCTACGCTATCTACTGGCTACTGACTCTTACCTCTTGTGAGGGGAGTTGTATGTAATGGTTGGAAGAGTTCATTCCGTTGTGGGTGATGCCGACATGACAATAACGATTGACATTGCATCTCAATTTTTGAAGATCATAGTTGACTGGAAAACGTAAAGCCGAAAGGGTGTTCAACGAACGGGGAAATAAATTGTTAGCATAGAATTTACGGTTGCATCTAGCCAGTTCAACTGGGAATTCATGATATCTTACTTTCTATCTATCTATCTATCTATCTATCTATCTATCTATCTATCTATCTATCTATGTTCCTTCAAGATGTAGGCGATCACGGCCCTTCGCATCTCCCTATAATTTTTAGCTCTTAACACCACTTAACCTGCTATCCCGCTCAACACCCGCTCAGCCATCCACCTGCTCAAGTCTATCAAGTATGTCACGCGTTGTTTTCCCTTCTCTCTACTTCCTTCTATCCGTCGGGTGAGCATGAGATTCTCTAAGCCTTTCTTCCTCACTACATATCTTAGAAACTTCAGCTGTTTTTTCCTGATGCTAAGATTCTTTTTTTGTTTCCATCCTCTAAAATCACGCCGTTGCTCACATGTTCTGCCCATGGTATTCTCAGCATCCTTCTGTAGAACCACATTTCGGTTACTTGAAGTCTTCCCTTCATCTTTGATGAGATTGTTCAGTATTCGCTGCCACATTGAAAGACATACACCACATAACAATCCAGTACTCTCTTCTTAGTCTCCAGCGAAATCCTCCTGTCTCTCAGTACTCTAATCAGCTTCTGGAATGCATCCTTAACCATGCAGATACGCCTTCGGATCTCAGTATTGTTCTTTCCGTCTTCTTTTAGGACACTTCCCAGGTATTAAAATTTATTTCCCTGCTTGATTTTAGTATCCCCGGCTTGTAGTTGGCATTTTGGGCTCTTCTTTTTACTGATTACCATGCATTCAGTTTTCTTGTAGTTTATATGTTGCCCTTTCGTTCCACTTTCTGTAACTACTTCCTGTAGGGAGTCGTGTAGTATATTTTCCGTGTCTGTTATTAGCACTGTATCATCTACTCAGTCAGATAAGTGCTACACGTGATACACGCTTGGACGGTCATGTCTCTTTAGAGAGATGACTGACTTGGCAAAAGATTATCACCCAGTAGGTTGCCATTACTTTCTACGGTAGACTGGTTACCAGCCAAGGCTATAGAACCCAATCTGCACTGTTATTTAGCCCATAATTGGAGGGTAGAGGCAGATTAGTACCTTTACTAAGGCGTCTTGCGCGTAAGTGAATGCAAGAAATTCAACTGGAATTCGAACTAGGCTCCCCGATTTCACGTTCAGAGCTGATATCTACTGCACCACAACGCACATCCGTATCATCTATTACTGCGCTGAAATTCACAAAGTCTAGGTACCATAGCGAAAAGTTCATCCGACCAATTACTATGAAAGTATTTTCAGAAAAGACCCAGGGAATCTCAACTACGGTGAAGTGAAAGGGACTGATTCTGAGATGCAAGATCAGGAGCAATAATATTGCCGATACTTCATTGGATTTTATCAAGAATCTGTAAATAGATAACAGGAACATCGAACCATACGCGGCAGCAATATTTAAAGCATGGAAAACTGGTATACTTATAGATATGTAAGTTAGATTCAGAAGGGAAAAATTGACTAGCACGACACAGTGAACCAACTTTTTTAGCAGTAGACATAAACCAAATTTCATAGCTGAAAATTTCCCCGTTGTACTTCCATGATATTCTCAGTGTTTCTCTGTAGAATCATAGTTTTGTTGACTCAGATTTTCTCTTCATCTGTGGGAAAATTGTCCAGCATTCACTGTCATAAAGAGAGAATTGGTATTACGCACCAGGCGTAATTAGTCACAGAGTAAGTGTTGATTTGTAATGGCTGAAGACGGACAAACTAAATCTATGCTTAATAAACTCTGAAAAGGATCAAAGTGTTCCGTTGGGAGAATCGACATTAGCATTCCGATTCATCGCATTTCCAAATTCAAAATATTAATGGCCGAAACCTTTAACTGCAGGAAAGACATCAATTCAGTGCGGTCAGAATTCTTTTCATTCAGAATTCAAGATTAAATTTATTAGACTTTTAATAACAAGTTATTTACTACGATGGAGTATAATAATCACAGATGTCGGAGCTTACAGAGTGAACATTACTGATCAAAATTCGTATAAGAACTCCCCTACTATATATATATATATATATAATGAGTTAGTTCTTAATAATAAGTAAATTAAATCAGTACTCAGTTTATTAAAAAGTGTTCAATACATTTATATTGTAGATTTTTCATTTAAACTTTAAAATATTTTTCATATAGAAATGAGTTATTTCCGCTCATTTCCAAATGACTAAATAACTCTTTTAACCAAATGCCCAATAACTCATTTCCAAATAAACAATTACAATATACATAAAATTAATAGTAATATATATATATATATATATATATATATATATATATATATATGTGTTCAGCCAACAAGATTTTAAAATAACAGTTGAAACAAAATGAAAAGTAGTCCAATATTTTGATGTAGAATTAAATTTACCAACTGGCAATGTCTCTTCGTATATGAAAGCAAACGTAAATTTAAAGTACATAAACACTAGATCTAACCATCCCACAAGCATAATCAAGCACGTTCATAAAGGAATAGATGACAGGCTGTCAAAAACTCGTCAGACAAAACAATATTTGATGAAAAGAAAAAAAAAATATGAAAATGCCCTAAGAAAATCTGGCCATAAGATGCTAGGTTGTTCCAGGAAGAGAAATTGGTCATCATGACATATACGAACAGAGACGCCTTGTTGAATGAACGAACTAAATTAATGACTAAGTGTAGGCATTTTAAAAAGGAAATCTTGGGTACATAAAAACCGGTTAAGGTTTTTTCTTTTTTGTCACTCTCTTCCCCCTGATCGGAGCGAAAATTAAATTCCGTTTCCCTTCCTCCCACTCTTCTGGTGTTGGTGTATTTTTTAAGTTTTTTTTTCTCGCGTCGTGCCTGACGATACGTCATGGTTGAAACCCGTGTAGCTTGGTGTAGATTCCTTCATTAATAAGTATATATATATATATATATATATATATATATATATATATCAGAAGAAAGTTTGTGAAAGAAAGAGGCAGACAGGCAGTTGATGAATGTACGCGTTTTCTGAGTCTACATGAAGGCATGCAAAAACACACAGAAATAAACATAGAAAGAGTATGACAGAAAGTGAAAATTAGCCACTGTGCTTAAGTGACATATTTACACATGTTTTATCTATATGTACATATGCGCTAATTATACGCACACACATACATACACCACACACACACACACCCATATATATATATATATATATATATATATGGGTGTGTGTGTGTTTAATAGAAAGACTTTGTCACTTTATAATTGAGCACGTTTATGCCCACTCAGTTTTCGCGACGACACTATTATGATGACTTCCCTGATAAGGGCTGTTTTCTTTTTGATGTTGTGCTCCGTTTCTTTATTATTTTTCTTTTCTTTTCTTCCATATCTATATGAAACTGACGCCCCTTGTTGCGTACATTAAAAAGCAATAAAAAGAAATTAAACAGCTGCCTAATAAAAATAAAAATAAATTCAAAGTAAACCAACTAATCGAAAAAATTCCACAAAATATAAAATTACATTAAACTCCATAAAAGTAGAAAAAATCAACCCCCAAAAAACCTAAGACTTTTAAGTTGAGCTAACCTAGAAGTTCAAATAGATTTTTGTGCTATACTACCCAATGATTTACGTAATCTAGAATACATTGCTTTTTAGTTGCATTTCTCGCTCTGATAGCATTCTGATAAATAAAAATGTCATTTCTTGTTTCAATTTGAGTTTGAGTTTTGTTTAACGGTATATCAAACTCTGTGGGTTATTTTTTGCCAAAAAGGTGGGTTTTAGGGTATCTTTTAAATGTTTGGTTATAGTGAGAAGGTTGATTTAGTTAGATTTTAATGAAAAAGATGTTCTCCTCCTTTTTTGTGAAAACTCAAGATATCTTCTGGTTTTGTATTTTTGAAAAGACCCTTTAAAATGAAAGAAAGAACTTTTGGTTCGTTTCGTTTTACGGCATAACAACCTCAATGGGTTATATAATGCCAACAAGATTCATATGAACAAAATATGTATTCTTTGTAAAAAATCATTTTGTAAATCAGGTTTCATTGACGTAGAGGGTTTTGTCGAAAGTCACATGTATTACTGGTATAATTTTTTTTTCCAAAATATATTGCGATTAATATTTTTTCTTCAAAAATGAATAGTTGATAATACTTTTTCTCCATAAACCTGTTGCTGGTAGTATTTTTTCCTTCTAAAATTTATTACTGGTAATATTTTCTTCTCTAAAATGTATTGCTAGAATTTCCGTTATAAAAATCTATCTTTTGCTTTCATACTGTTTTGACACAAGTTTAGAGATTAACTATTTACCCACAAATGAGACCCTAACAGGTGCTACCATCCCGGGTCAGGGTGTACCTAGGAACAATAGCAGTTAAGAAGTGGTTCCTTGCTCCTCAAAACTTCCCAGTTAAAAGTCTTACTGCCGGATGCAGTTTACCGTCAAACCCAGGACCCGGATGCAATTCATTGTTATACCCAGGATGTCTCATTGGGGTGGGTTTAGCTCTCTGCAGAGATACAGTCGGCGTATTCTGAAGCCCCAGCCGACAGAGTGATCTTGCTCCAGGGTTTTAAACACAGCCGAACTATTTTGTGCAGTAACTCTGGTTTAATTCTTATATTCTGAAAATAATAAAACATCTTAACTAATACAAAACAAAATAAGATAAAATTTGAAGGATGAATTTACTCTATAACTGTAATAGTTGCCACAAGGAATACATCGAAGAAACAGCAAGGAATTGAAATAAAACACAAAAGGATATTTTATAAAATAACGCATTAAATGATTATTTGCGCAATGTAACAAAAGTAACCCAAATTTTGATTTTAAAAATGCTCCTTTAATTCAAGGAAGAAACAAACGTTGCTATCACAATAGGAGATATTTAATAACAAAAGTGATGGAAACACAAACAGAAAGAAAATCAATCTAAGGGAAATTGGCAGGAATTTATACCCAAAAGACAAATTTTCGAAATATATATTTTAAAATTAAAATTCTTAGCATCTCTCTTTCGTTCGTGTACAGTGCAGTAACATCAACTTAAACGCAAACTTTAGTCGATGAAGTCCTTAAGAAGAATTTAGACACACGAAAAGTTTTATTCCAGTTTGTTATATATATATATATATATATATATATATATATATATATATATAAATGCGAAAAAAAGGACGATAAGAAAATTACTATTCCTTAATGTTTATTTGTAATTTTACAGTGCTCAGTGCAAAAGTGAAGCTAAATATTATTTTTATATAATTAAATCAATATTTTAGCGACACAGAATTTCCCATGTTTCGGAATCATATTTTTACTCTGACTCGATCTTCTGATGATCATTTTTGAGGTCACTAACAGTCACTAACTGGTGACCTCCCAAAAAAGTGATCGCTTGAAGATAGAGTCATAGATTCCGAAACAGGGGAAATTATGTGTTGTGAAAGTGTTAAATTAATTATATTACAATAATATATATATATATATATATATATATATATATATGTGTGTGTGTGTGTGTGTGTGTGTGGAAAGTGTATGTATATAATTATAAATATCAATATATATACATATGCAATTTGTTATATATATAATATTGTTTACATATTATATATGCGTGGTACTTATTTAAAAGCGCTCAATATCAGTGATAGAGCAGACATATTCATAACTCACACCTACCTATATGAATATATATATATATCACAGCTATATATATGAATATATATATATCACATCTATATATATATATATATATATATGTGTGTGTGTGTGTGTGTGTGTGTGTGTGTGTGTGTGTGTGTGTGTGTGTTTCTTACAATATATTGGGGAAAATGCAGAAATTGAAAAAATATACTTATGAACATAAAATTTATCTCTTACATACAAATATATCCAATGGTATTATTGTTAATATTACTGCTATTTATAAATAATTTCAACCACAACTTTGATCTAAAAAATCTTATAACTATTAAATGAGCAAAATAACTAAATGAGCAAAATAAACAAATCACCAAAAGTTATTGAGAGTGCAATTATTGAATTTGCTTAAATGTTAGCTGATACCCTTGATTTTTTAAAAAAATACCTCCTTTTTTAAAACGATAAACTCAAGATGTTTAAAAGTCTAAAGTAAATAAATCAATTAGTAAA
>JBBBDQ010000518.1:1495000-1572500 GCA_037127315.1 Ascarosepion bandense
TGAATAAAAAATATTTTAGTCGCGTTTGACACGTGTGATTTGATTTCTGTTACGTAATTTAGCATCCATCTTAGATTTTAGATGTTTTATGGAGCAAATATAAACAGTCGGCTCCATTGGCCAAAAAGTGCGAAAGGGAAAATTGCTTAACTCAAACTCAAAAAGTATGTGTCGACCTGGCTTCACTGTAGATATGTGTCCCTAGAAAGTTTGAATGGCGTAGCTTAAAATATGTAGGCGTGCATAGAGAACAGTCACACACAGACTCACAGATTGCTTTTTATATAGAGATATAAAGTACGTATATTTTGGCAGCATCTTTTCTTTTAAACACGTTGTATTAAACGATAGAGACAACTCAGTTTTGTAGATTTTCTTTTGTATTTTCTCATATTTTCTAATGAGGCTTTTTATTTCAAAATTATATTTAAGCAAATATTGTCCATAGGTTAACCGAGTACTTTCGAATGTTATCGTTCATCAGGGTCAAATTTTACCGTTTTACAATTTTAAACATCAACAATTGCTTTGTAGTAGAAAACGTTTTACGACATTTTGAAGAACTAAATAAACGTTAAGGGTTTTTATTTTTAATTCAAGGGAAGTAATAATGTGATCACGTGCAAGCGTGAAAATATGTGATCACGTGGAGGCGTGTATTATCTGATAATACGAAATATTCCGAGTTGCAAAAATTTTTAAAAACCATATTTTAAGGCGTCTAATGTCTGTGTGTTGATCGATTATATATATATAATGAATTGAGATCAAATATGCATTAATTATGTTATAGAATCCGACAAAATGATTGGATAATGAACAAATAAACATTTTTATAAATTTAACATGTCTATTTAATCTTCAGCAGAAAATAAAATATGAAAGAAAAAAGAAAATGTTTTTCGTTTTATATTTATCACTATATAATCCAACTCTATATCAGTTTGTTTATATTTACTTTAGCTTGTTCCTATCACAATTTATTTTTATATTTAATTGTGAGCAGGTATGTAAATCTTCCGTTCCTTTCTATCTATCTATTTTAGCCTTTAAAATCGTATTGCGAAATTCTTTAATCGGAAAAAGTTTATTGTTTCGGTGTGCCTTTCAAATAAAACACGCTTCCAAAGTAGTTTTAGAATTCTGAAATATAATATAGGTGATAATAACAGTTTCTATACAGGAAACATTGGGGATTCATTGACCGAACAGTTTGCGTTTTGCGTTTTCCTCTAAAAAAAGCTTCTGAAGTTCAATAACTGTTACCGCTCTTCTCAGTATTGATAGCAGTTTCCTTGTGAAAAGTATGGAGAGTCAATATCTTGATGATTTCCTTATTTCCTCTTTTAGATACATGTACTATCCATTTTAGTTGTTGCTGTTGTTGGGATTTTTCAAGTGATGTGATTTTTCATATTTCGAAAATATTTTTGTGATTTCGTAATTTTTAAGATTAGATGAACGATTTTCTTCTTTAAGATTTTTTTCGCTTTCAGGATTCATTCACCTGAAGACATCTTTAATAGTTGATCCGAACAAACATTTGCATATAGATAATAGTTTAAGCATTTCTGAACAAGTCGGAAGTCATGCATATGATAGTCGAGATAAGACGAGGCTATTTAATTGATTTTTCAGACTAATATTTTGGTTCTGTAGCATTTTATGATGTTGGACGTATCTACTCTTATGTTTCAGTCAGTTAGGTAATTGCCATACGTGATAAACGCTTGGACGATCATGTCTCTTTTGAGTGATGACTGACTTGACAGAAGATTTACATGCAGTAGGTTATCATTACTTTTTCAGTAGATTAGTTGCCAAACAAAAAGTTACAGATGTCCTGTCTAATCCGTCCTGCTTTTCAACCCTGAAGGGAGAAAAGTTGGATTAATACCTTTCCCAAGGGTATTTGTGCGTAAGTGAATGAAACGAATTCGACTGGAATGTGAACCCGTCTCTACGATTTTTCATCCCAAGCCGATATTCATTACACCACATAGTATATCCATGACTTCTTCTATGTGCCGTGTTTCTTCAGGATGTAGGCGATCATGGCTCTCCACATCTCCCTATCCCTTGTAGCTCTTAACACCCTTTCTCTTATTACTCCTCCCAAAAGTGATACACGATTGGGTGATCATGTCTAGAAAAAGACATAACTAACTAAGCCGAAGATTTCCCCGTAGTAGGTTGCCATTTCCTTCTGTGGTAGACTGGTTGTCTACAGAAAACAATCTGTTTTGTTATTCAACAAGATAAGGGGAAGGGATGGATTCATACTTTTCTTAATGGTATTTGTGCGTAAGTGAATGAAACTCGGATCTCCGAATTCTCATTCCGAGCCGTTATCCATTACACCCCAACGCACATCCTACACTTCTTCTTCTATGTGCCCTGTCCCTTCAGGACGTAGGCGATCATGGCTCTCCACGTCTCCCTATCCCTTGTGGCTCTTAGTATGTTTGCTCCTGTTGCTCCTGGCAACCCCCGTTCCGTCATCCACTTGATCAGGCCCTGCAAATATGTTATCCGCTGCCTTCCTCTGTCTCTCCTTCCTTCTATCTGTCCAGTCAGTATCAGGTTCTCCAGGCTCTCCTTCCTCATTGCATGTCCCAGGAACTTCAGTTGTCTCTTCCTGATGCTCAGCATCAATTTCCTTTTTGTTGCCATTCTTTCTATCACCTCGTCGTTGCTTGTATGCTCAGTCCACGATATCCGTAGCATCCTTCTGTAGAACCACATTTCGGCCGCTTCCAGTTTTGTCCTCATTTTCGATGATATTGTCCAGCATTCACAGCCGTATTGAAGAACTGACATCACGTAGCAGTCTAGCACTCTTTTCTTCGTTTCTATTGAGATCTTCCTGTGTGTTAGTATTTTGCTCACCTTCTGGAGCGCGTCCTTTGCCATGCCAATTCGCCTTCGGATCTCCGTGTCGCACTTTCCATCTCCTGTTAGAACACTTCCTAGGTACTTAAATTCTTGTTCTTGTTTGATTCTGTTATCCCCCACCTGTATTTGGCATTTTGGGTTGTATCTTTTGCTGATGACCATGCACCCAGTTTTCTTAAAATTTATTTGTAGTCCCTTCTTGTCACTCTCCACTGCTACTTTCTGTATGAGATCTTGTAGTTTCCTTTCCGTGTCCGCAATCAGCACTCGCGGACGATACAATGCTGATTGCGGACACGGAAAGGAAACTACAAGACCTCATCCTACACTTACATTTACTTTTAATATTTTCTATTTTAAATTTCCTATGAGTGATCCATACACCTAAAGATCTGGTGCAGAATTTTTAAATGATCAAGGCTCATTTTTTCATATTATGGCTGAAACACAATCTCTGAAGAGATTAAACCGACTGGATTTCTCATTTCTTCCTAGTCGTGTTCACATTTTAGCAATTCGTAACAAAGAATTTCTTTTGAATTCCATCACAGAATTCATATTTCTCGACTCAGTCAGTTAACTGCCATACGCGATACACGCTTCGGCGATCATATCTCGAAAGAGACATGACTGACTGAGCATGATTTTCCCGCAGTACGTTGTCATTACTTTCTGCGGTAGACTGGTTGCCAACCAAGGCTATAGAACCCAATCTGTTCTGATATTTAACCTATATCTGGAGGGAGAACAGACGGATCAATACCTTTCCTAAGGGTATTTGCGCGTATGCGAATGCAATTAATTCAGCTGGAATTCGAACTCGGCTCCCCGATTTTTCCTTCCGAACCGATATCCACTGCATCAAAAATGCACAACTTTATTCAGCTTCTATTTCTCTCTTATTGCATCTCTCTCTCCCTGTCTCTCGCTCTCTCTCCGTATATATATATATATATATATATATATATATATATATATATATATATATATGCGTCGCGTGTATGTTTATTATCTATCTATATATCAGTCTTGATATCGACTTGATTTCGTTCCTATCAAAATTTATTCAGATATATTTATCGATTTATTGCTGCCTACGGATATATGTACATATTCTGTTGCTATCTTTATATCTCAATCTGTTCATATCTATCTATCTATCTATCTATCTATCTATCTATTTATCTATCTATCTATCTATCTATCTAACTATCTATCTATCAATATTCTGTCTTTTAAATTTCGTTATTGTCTTGTCATCGTATTGTTCAGTGTTTTAAAAGCACTAATTTACATCTGACGACTTGACGTCTGTAACAAAGAGCGTAAAAAATAAATCTCAGTTTGAAAGCCAAAACCAATCAATAAGAAGATGAAAAATTTATCAAACAGTAGCAGAAAATATCAGTACTGGCGAGGAAACAGCAGCACTCAAGTTGGTAATTACGATGGTGATAATGAATCCATTCATTCTCTGTTTAATCAACTAGAAAAGACGCCAAAGTGATAGCAGCTGAGGCAATCGTTCCATTGTAGCCGACAATGACAACTGTTCAAATATTCGAATTTCAAAGAAAAAAAAAGTTTTTTGTTAAATTATTAAATTAAAAACGGATTTGGTATTTTTTTTTTAAACTGTATTTTCTACGTGGGTCATGTAAAAGTTAGAGAAGCATAAACCAAGAGAATTCCCCGTACTCATTCCGTTAGATTGTGTGTAAATGTGACTTTCACGGTCTTTAAAAAAAAGTCTGGGTTGTGCATGCAAGTAATAGTTTTTGATAGTATTAGGATTAATAGCAGGTGGTTGAATTTTAGTATGTTTATATACGGAATTAACGATTATGTTGATGGTTTCAGCTACAAGGACGTTAGTGAAGAAATTCTGGACTATGAGTTTATGAACATATGTCTTTTTAGATTAAGTGGTGTCCCTATTTAGGCGTGTGAGTTTTATTCGACCACCTAAGAAGTGTCGTAATTTCTTGTGGTAATCTAATTTACCCAAAATTACATGTGTTGGATTCTTAATCCACAACTCCAAAACCAAGGCACCCTCAATTTTGAGAATATATATATCTGTATAAACAGGGACGTAGCCGATGCTAAAAAAACACCGGACACAGAGAAAATTGCCCGGATTTATTAGTTGACAATGTGATGACGTCATCAGTGTCATCCGTTCCCAGAAACTATGATTTTTACGGATTTTATCGGCTGTTCCAATGGAAATTAGGCACAGAACGTGAACGAAAGCAGGAAATCGGGTTCGGACTTTCTGAGTATGACCAGTCTTTTCTCCCAAAATTAATAAATAAACAAACAGATTTTTACTGCGTTCATTCGAATGTTTTCTTCGTTTTTCTTTCTTTCTTTCTTTCTTTCTTTCTTTCTTTCTTTCTTTCTTTCTTTCTTCGTGAATTGTTTAGTTTGATTTCTGACGAAGACATTTTTCCTTGCCCGGATTTTCACTGTGATTTCACGGATCGGCCGGTGCCCGGTGTGCCCGGTGTGCCCGGTGTGCCCGGTAGTCAGATACGGCCATATATATATATATATATATATATATATATATATATATATATATATATATTCAAGCATGTTTCATTCATATTGGCACATAATGTCTATTTTTGCAATAATCCATTCTAGTTCTCCAATTATCTTCCTGATGTTAAGTTGAAATTGAGATCAAGGAATGGTCCGTATTTTATTGTAAGAAGCTAAACACAAATTTACAAGTGATTAATCAAGCAATTTAAACATTTTCTATGCACTTTTGTAATTTTTTTTTCTTTTTGTAAATTGCGTCCCTTCTTAATTAAATTAGCATTTTTGGAATAGAAATTATGGTCAGACTGATTACACTAAGCAACCAATGCAATGAGTGTGTTGTTTTGTAAAAGATGTCTGTTTTGTTCATATAATATTTCATTTAAATCTCTCGAGGTTTCGCCTATGAATTACTTGTTCCAATTATTAGAGGTGATAAATTGAATTACTCCTTCAAGTTTTAGCTTATTCTTATTTCTTATTTATTTGTATTAATTAAGACTTTTATTTTTTTTAAAGTCGTAGGTATATATTTATTTTAGCACATCATAACATAACATTATACCGCACATAAAAATTCTCTTCAAACATAGACTACGTTTTTAAATGTTTAATATTTTCATTTACTCTCATGAATATTTATGAATATTTTTTCTGATAGCAAACAATATTTTTTATTTAAATGAGATTAATTTCAGCTATTTGTCTTGATAAAATCCGTCACAGGACGAAACTCGTAGGCGAGAAAAATATAGTTTTTTTCTTGTCTTTATCTTTTTCATATGTATATATATTTTATTTTTTCTAAACATATACTGTTAAATATAAGAGACAATGAATGTCTATTATGTTTAATCATGAGCCGTTCTAAACATCGTATTTTGGCTCTAATTCCAGGTGAAAATAAAGACAAAAATTCTCCCACATTTGGATAATTTTTATTAAGTTGGTTCTAAGCTTTCGGCTTACATGAGCCATCTTCAGAGAGGTTACAAGGACGTTAACATAAAAGCATCCACCATCAGCGACGATTTTATCTTGCGTTGACATAAAACTTTGCTAAGCAACAATGACAGTTACCAAAAATAGCAAACGCAGTTCGTAAATTTGTAATACGGTTCTATGACGTCACACCGCGTGAGAACTCGAAATGATAACAGAACCATATATTTAAATGCAATGTAATGTGTTATGACCAGATTTAAACGTGATTTTATTAAGTGTGGGTTGTTTGGATTTAATAAATGTTGGAGAATTTTTGTTTTTATTTTCGCCTGAAATTAAAGCCAAAATACGATGTTTAGAACACCTCATGATTAAACATAATAGACATTCATTGTCTCTTATATGTAACAGTATATGTTTAGAAAATTATCTGCTGCTTCGATACACTATATATATACTAAAAATTTTAAAAACAGTTTCCACTTCAGCTATATGCGTGACTCTTCAGAAATGAATTGAGTTCTCTCGGTGACTGGCGTGTGTATACACTGCTTAGATACAACACGTTAAAATTTCCCTTATCTAATACCATGTGTCGATGGCTTAGGAAGTAGCGACTCTGACTGACACCAAATCGGTCGAGTTTCGATCCTGGCAAGTGGATGCGTCTAACCACACTGATGATCTGTGATACAGCGAAACAGGCTTGTATGTGGATTACTAATATATATATGTATATATGGGAATTTTTTAAGTGTGTATTGGCAGACATGAGCAATTGGCAGCACTGCCAAACAGTGGCTTCACGAAGCAAACACTCTTCCATTTTAAGATTAATTTCTGGGCAAGTTATGGATGTCAGATGAGGCCCACTTTCATCTCACAGGTTACGTGAATAAGCAGAACTACCGTTACTAGGCAGACACAAATCATATTAAAGTTCATGAGCGCCCTTTAAATGCTAGAAAGGTGACAGCATGGTGTGCTGTTACATTACATGGGATCATAGGACCTTATTTCTTTTTTTTAATGAACAGGGAATCTCAGTCACTGTCACTGCGAATTGTTACGTGGAGACACCTGAAATAAACAATTTTTCACGCGTTCAAGAAACCAGGTTTCAACAGGATGGAGTGACATCACACATTGCACGGCAATTATTAGAGACTGTGCGAGAATTGTTCGATAACCGTGTGATCTCAAGATTTGGTAATGTTCCATAGCCCCTAGATGGCTAGATTTTTCTGTTTGGGATTTTTTCTTCTAGGGCTATCTCAAGAGTAAAGTGTACACGACTCGACTAAGAACTCTGGATAAGTTAAATCAGAGAATTCATGATAAAATTCACAGTATCTCAGCTGAGATGTTGCAGCGGTCAATGAGGAATCTCAATAGCAGATTTCAAGAATGCATTCGTACAGGAGGACGCCATCTACAGGACATCATTTTAAAAAAATGAAAATTCCATCATTGTTTCTTAAATAGCATGTTTTAAGGTTAAAATTTCTTTGAATAAAATATTTTTCTTCCCTCACTCTTAGTTTTATTGGATTGTTAAAACGTTCCCGTTTTTCTTTTGTCACCCTGTATATATATATATATATATATATATATATATATATATATATATATATATATATTACATCTAGTTTAGTCCTTTTGTTTTATATTTAGAGATTCTAGATAAAATACAATGTAGAATCTGCAATGTTATTAGACCTAACTTAGCATATCGGCATCAGTTACTTTCCTGTCGGTGTAGCTTTCCTCTTTGGTACCGAGACTTTATGAATTTAAAATTTACATTGGGAGAAAAATATCATCGTTTTATGTATTAAATTGTTAGACGTAATCGTAAGTTCGAGACTAATCGCTTCTTGTATCGCATTTCTCCCTTTTAGTTTCATACTCTCCCGCCTACTTCGATCTTAATAAATTCAAAAGCAATATCAATTGTTTTCTTTTTTTTATCGCCCGGTTCACACTCCACCCACGTCTATTCAAGAGGTTAAGAGGCTCACCCCTTGTTCCCTGTTTAGGATGTGGTTTCCGGCTTTCTCTTTTCCAGTCTATTCACTATTACGTAGCCCCCTGCACATCAGTGGCATTACCGCCTTGATCGGGGTGATACGATTAAAAAAAAAATGTATGTTGTTTGGGAATGTAGAAAAGATACTCCATTTCAAGAATGGCACACTCATAAAAAAGAACACGACTTATTTAGGTAGAAAATTCTTGAAAATGCCAGTACCAAGTTTTGCGAAAATGTAAATCTGCCCCCACGGATTTTTTTCCAAGTATCACCTTTCTCAAACCAGCATACGTAACTATAACACTTTTTTTTAAATTAAAAGAAAACGATTAAATTAAAACCTATTATTTGCAATAGATAAATACGTAGGTTATGCACTGCTTTCCTCCCCTCTCTCTCTTTTTTCTTCAATAAGTCCCGTGAGTGTAAAATTTTCTAAGCCTATTTTTCTCATTATGTAACTTAGAAATTGTAACTGTTTTCTACATATTTTATGTTGTTATGATTGTGACCGCCAATAATGTATCCTGCTAGGATTTCTACTCCTCTCAGAATTGCTTCACTGTAAAGGTTGAATAAGTTTAATGAGAAGACGCATTCTTGTCTCACACCTCGTTCTATATTTGCATAGCTACTGAATTTATTTTCTTAATACTTTGTATAGCTTTTATAAGACATCTTCAACTATCTTAATACACCTTCGGATTTCAGTATTGCTCTTACCATCCCCTGTTAAACACATCCTAGATATTTAGATTTCTGTACGTGTTTGATTTTGGTATATCCGATTTGTAATTTTTATTTGGCTTGCCCCTTTTGCTAACAACCATGCATGATGCCTTCTTGCCATTCATGTTTCGTCCTTTCTTTCACTACTTCTACAGAAGTTTCTTGTTGTCTGCTATCAATACTGTGTCATCTGTATATCTTATGTTGTTAAGATTGTAACCGCCGATAATGAATCCTGGTAAGACTTCTAATTCTCTCAGATTTGCTTCACTGGTTGAATAAGTCTGATGAGAAGACGCATTCTTGTCTCACACCTCGTTCTATTTTTGCATAGTTATTTTTTATTAGTGTACAGGCGGTTCTCTGCCTTTAGAGGTCATGGATAATTCCTTCACAAATTCGGGAAGGATATTACCTCGTATATGTAATAGTTCTTTGTGACGAACCTTATGAAAGTTTTTGCCTAATCTATAAAAGAGTTGACCGTAGTCGGGACCATTCTATCAATGTGAACGAACCTTTCCTTAGCTGCATAGTATGTGCTTCGCCATGGCTACATATAATTTTGAATTCAGTGTTTTCCCTCTCCTAGAACGAAAATGTCTCTTTCTGACGCTCAGTATTAATTTCCTTTTCATTTCCATACTTTCTAAAACCTCATCATTGCTCAGGTGCTCGATGCAGCATTCTTATGTTGAACCACATTTTAGTTGCTTCAAGTTTTTCCTTTCTCTTTGATGAGATTGTCAAGCATTCACTGCTATATTGAAGAACAGGCATCACATAGCAATCCAGTATTCTCTTCTTTGTTTCTAGCTAAATCTTCTTGTCATTACTTTTCTTAGCTTGTAGAATGCGTCTTTCGCCATGCCAATTCGTCTTCGGATCTCAATTTTGTACTTTACGTTTTCTGTTAAAACACTTCCTAGGTATTTAAATTTATGTACATGCTTGATTTTAGTATCACTTGCCTTTTGTTGGTATTTTGGACTCCTCTTTTTACCGATGACTTTTCTTGTTCATTTGTAGTTCCTTTTTTTTCCCCACTTTCTTCAGCTACTTTCTGTAGCAGAGTAAACTTTGCTCTCTAGCTTTGGATAGCCACAAATCTAAGAGAAAGAAAACTGAATTCAAATTTATTTACATTATTTGCATTGTTCGAACTGTTGTCCTCACCATTGTAGCTATATTCACAACGTTTCGGTAGTTATAAATTCCGTCCTTCTTCAGGTGTTTGGAATGTTGAACTGAACCCTTTATTTTGTTCCCTGGGATAGATTGTCCTCGTCCCATGATTTACGCGGATATCAGATGTCTCAGTTTTCTTCATTTAACTCTTGTTTGTCAGGAACTCATAGCTCAGTGGATAAATCTATATTGACTAGATCCAGTGACTCGATCCAAAGAGTTGTGAGTTCAATAAAACAAACAGAGAGAAACAAAAATAATATAGTAAGAATCTAAAGAAAGGAGATAGTTCTAAAACAGAGAAGGAGGAGGAGGCTAATTAAAAAGCAAAGAGATTTAACAAGATAAGGACAAGAGACGAAACCACAGGAGATCGAGAGAAAAATTACGGTTAAAAAAGGAGAAAAAGAAGACGAAAAAGCAGAAGGAAATCTGGTAGGAAAGAGGAAAAAAAAACATTGAAGACAAAGAATTGAGAGCAAATCGCCAACAATATTACATGAAAGCAAACTGTAAAGAAACAGACGAGAATGCGTCAAATGAAGTGAAATAATAATAATAATAATAATAACAATAATAATAATAATAATAATAATACAAAAAAAAGAAAGAAACTGCTGACGAGAGTAACGAAACTGCTGATGACTAGCAGAAAGGGATCATATTAGTGATAATAATGAGTAACACACTGGCGGGAACGGCGATGCTGTTATGATGATGATATCAGTTCCCTTGTGAAATTTCACTCATAGAACATGGCGGAACAGGTGAACGACCCATTCGTGCAGAAAATGTGAAATTGAAGCTTTGATTAGAGACTATCTTGTCAGCCCAGCAACGCAGCGTGCTCAGAAGCGGCAGCGGCAAGAAAAAAGAAAAGTCAAACGACAATTTATGATCGACTGTAGTCACCCTTCTTGTTTTTATTTTATTTTTATGACTTAATTCTACTTCTCTGCATTCACATAATAATTTCATCATTACATTGCAATTCAGTCGTTACAAGAAAATGGTTGAATTTCCTGCATCCATGAACGAAGACCGGAAATCGATACGAGTGATTGTCATTTTACTGATTGGTGAGGAAAAAGACTATGAAATGGCCAAATTTTATTTAATTTTTGCATTACAATTAAGTTCATCGAACCGACATATTGATATTAGACCCCATGGTTATTTCAGATGTACTGCTTTGGGTTTTTTTTAAGATATGCAGTCGCTGAAAAGTCAGCGGCATCAAATTTACTAAACAAGTTGAAAACGAAAATGCTAAGCAACATGCTACTGTAGGCATACATTTACTACGGTTGACATTATGTAGCTTTACGTCAGCTAATCTACGAGGGCTATTAGTAACATGTGATCCAGGACAACCTGCTGCAAGGTCGGGTCATTGACAACTCCACAGGTGAGGGTGACTTAACACTCACGAGTTTTATAAACAAAACCCATCAAAGAGTGTAAAAACCTGTCTTCTTCTATGCAGGCAGCCAGTGCGATGATGATACGGCATCGGCGGAAGGAGGGCTAAAGTTAACGGAACCAGAGCAGAGGGTTCACGGGATCAACAGACACACATCAGTGACGAAGCCATTAAGTTGGAGAACATTGGCAGTGGTTTGACTTTTTTTAACCTTAAGCAAGGCAGTTTTACAGCCACTGTTGTGCATGGGGTTACATAGGAGGAAAATGATGAGAAAAAGGGTCAAGTTATAGGGGGTGTCAGGAAGTGGGTAAGTGAAGGGTAAGTGAAGGAGGTGGATAAGTGAGAATACTGGTGTGGACGGAGAAAAGAGCATGAGAGAAAGGGTGCGAGTCAGGGAGACAGGAGATGACTATTGGCCTTACATTTAAATTCTTGAAGATTGTAGCTGTCGGGGAAGCAAGTATACAGAAGGGAACTTCACAGGGGGGAAGTGCGAGAAAAGAAGCCGAGGGTAGAAACTGCGATTACATTTTATTGGTTTCACTGTGAATAGGTGGGATTAAGTTGCTAGTCTAGTGTCTCGAGTAAATTCATACAGAGGGGGCACCAGTGATCTAAGCCCATCGAAGCAGAAACCGTGAAACTATTTGTAGAAAAGACACAGGGATGCCACATTGCGCCGGTGAGAAACTGACTGCATCTGAGCTACCAAGTTGAGATCGATCACATTACAGATTCTCCGTTGGATTTTGTCAAGAACCCCGAGATGAATAGCAGGGGCACCCGACCAGATGTGGCAGGAGTATTTAATACACGGGCGGATGGTCAATTTATATATGTGCAGGATGGATTCGGACAGGAAAAACTTTCTGGCTCTACATAGTGAACCAACCTTCTTAGCAGCTGATTAGTCATTCCATTTGAGGTCTGCTGAGAGAGTTACGCCGAGGAGGCACAGAGTTTTGCTTCCAGGGAGACTACCCTGATAGATGCTAATGGTGGGTAGGAGCGATTGACTGGAGGTCTGATGGTTAACAGATAGCAGCTTCGTTTTGGAAGCTTTAAAATTCACGATCTATTTCTTACCCCAGTCCACCACAGATTGGAGGTCTTTTTCAAGCTCAGCAGCGAGGTTCGCTTTGTCAGTCTTAGCAGATTTTTGATTGAGGCGATAGTAAACGGTGGTGTCATCAGCGTAGATGCCTACTTGGGATCATATTACATCGGGGAGATCGTTAATGAAGATCAGAAAAAGCGTAGGACCCAGAATAGAGCCTTGAGGAACACCAGCATTCGTATGATAGTATCGGGAGGCATGTCCGTTCAATACTACGCATGTCCGATGGAATTGAATAGCTCCGCCTAATCGACTTGTCCAAGGAAACGCCACGCTTTCAATCGAGATATGTGGAGGGAATTGGTCAGATCCTCAGCTGCAAACTTAAAACCACAAACAGTCATGGGACTGACGATGGTGTTGAAAAGCCTATTTTGGTGGAACAAAGATTAAAATGCCAAGTAAATACGGCATTCACGGTCCTAACAATAATCTACTAGTCGGATTTGGTAATCATTTCGCTTCGGCAGGCGCTCAAAAACGATAGTTCTGGCAACAAATACCAATTATTAGCTGATTCTTATATACACGACATGTTTTGGCTACACGTTGACGCGTGTCGAAATCCTTACAGTATTGATGAAGTTATCGCTTTTATTTTTTCAAAAAGATTAACAAAATTTTATTTGACTAATCTACGTTCCCTAGTAAAAAAAATTGTACTTTGTACCCTGATTGTGGTCCAGTAGATATCGGCTCGGAACGAGAAATCGGGGAGCCGAGTTCGAATTCCAGTTGAATTCATTGCATTCACTTACGCGCAAATACCCTTGGGAAAGGTATTAATCCGTCTCTTCCTTCCAGTTATGAGTTAAATAACAGGATAGATTGGGTTCTATAGCCTTGGCTGGCAACCAGTCTACCGCAGAAAGCAACCTACTGCGGGATAATCCTCTGCCCAGTCAGTCATGTCTCTTACGAGACACGATCGCCCAAGCGTGTTTCACGTATGGCACTTCGCTGACTGACCCTGATTGCACCTCTCTCCAAAATTTGTTTTCGATCGGTCAATGTATGGCTGTTTTACTGTGTGTGACTGATGGATTAACGAAACCGCAAAATTTTATATATAGATTATTTCTAATCTGATTATTCACTGAATTTGTTGAAAAGAAAGTGAGTTCTAAAAATCGTTAAATGCACCTCTGTGAAGGCAATTTTGGATATCACGCTTATTACCCGTACAGCAAAATTATCAATTATTTAATATCGGTGATTTCATAGTTGCAATTCTGAAGCTTTTACAGATATTCTAACGGTTATCGCCGAAGAAAATAGAATCGGCGAACCGTGTTCCCGTCGAGATTGTTTTGTTTACTTCCTTACAGAAACACTTGAGAATGGTATATGGATCTCTTCTTTCCATCACCAGCAACAGGTTAAAATAATAAAGTGAGCCGGACTCTATATTTGAGTGGCAACCAATATCACAAGACATTTGTATCTTCAAAATCGTCACAAATGGAAAACAATTCACTTTATTTTGTTTTTCTATTTCTTTTAAGCCTGTTCAGTTTCCGTATTCCTTTTGAGCCGACTCTGGTTTTTTTTAAATCCTCTACTTTTGATTTTTTTGAGCTTACTCTAGGTGGGGGATACCAGAATAAAGCAGGTGCAAAAATTGGAATATCTAGGATGTGTTCTGGCAGGAGATGGAAGGTGCGACACAGAGATCAGAAGGCGAATTGGCATGGCAAAGGGCGCGTTCCAGAAGCTGAGCAAAGTACTAACACACAGGAAGGTTTCACTGGAAACAGGGAAAAAGAGTGCTGGATTGCTATGTGATGTCAGTTCTTCAATACGGTAGTGAGTGCTGGACAATATCATCGAAAATGAGGACAAAACAGGAAGCAGCGGAAATTTGGTTCTACAGAAGGATGCTGCGGATATCGTGGACTGAACATGCAAGCAACGATGAGGTGTTGGAAAGAATGGCAACAAAAAGGAAATTAATACCGAGCATCAGGAAGAGACAACTGAAGTTCCTGGGACACGCAATGAGGAAGGAGAGTTTGGAGAACCTGATATTGACTGGCCAGGTAGAGGGAAGGAGAGACAGATGAAGGCAGCGGATAACAAATTTACAGGGCCTGGTCGGGTGGATGACGGAACGGGGGTTACCAGGAGTAACGGGAACAAACATGCTGAGGGCCACAAGGGATAGGGAGACGTGGAGGGCCATGATCGCCTACGTCCTGAAGGGACAGGGCACATAGAAGAAGAAGAAGAAGAAGAAGAAGAAGAAGAAGAAGAAGAAGAAGACTCTGTTTTGTATTTCATTTGTGGCTATTCCGTTTTATATTTCTTTTGAACCCGCACAATATTTGTATATCTCTTGCATCTACCGCTTTCTGTTCCTTTTGAGCCTGCATTGTTTTTTATTCTATTTGTAGTTACTGAAAATGCAATCTGTTTTTCTGTTCCTTTTTAAGTACACTCTATTTCTGTCTTTGTTTTAAGTTACTTCTGACTTTTCCATTACATTTGAGCCTCTCTATTTCGATTTCCTTAAAGCCTATTCCTTTGTCTATTTATTTTGTTGCTTTTTTGCATAGTTTTAGATTTATAAAGTGATTTTAATTTCTTCATAATATAGTTTACTACTTCATCTTTTTTTTCCCAAAAGTACGATATTTTGCTGTTCGGATATAATTGATTTTAGTAAATTTTCAATGATAAGAGATTTCCTTCCTTTTTCAGATATCCTCTGCGTAATCTATTCTTGCCCTTTCTGTCTTATAATATCTCTGTGAAGTTTTTTCTTTAACATTACTGGAAACGATTTAAGTGTAGTAGTATATATATACATTTTAATAATTTTCTTACATAATGGAACCCACACTAAATAAATTGATTGATTTATCCTCAAATTATTTTTCTCTGCGCCGCATTTTCGGTATGAAAATTTGTTTACTCCTCACCATATTTTATGCGAAAAAAATTACATTTAAAAGTAGAGAGAGAGAGAGAGAGAGAGAGAGAGAGAGAGAGAGAGAGAGTATTAAAGGGAGATAACCACGGATTCGAAATCTGAAAATTATAATTGATAACTCTTTCCTCTAATTTGCATGTCGTAGTTACTACATTCTTAATCTATATATATAAAAGGCAATCTGTGAGTCTGTGTGTGACTGTAAGCTATGCACGCCTACATTTTTTAGGCTACGCCATTCAACCTTTCTAGGGACACATATTTACAGGGAAGCCAGGTCGACACATACTTTTAAAGTTTAAGTTCAGCAATTTTCCCTTTTGCAATTTTTGACCAATGAAGCCGATTGTTTACATTTGCTCCGTAAAACATCTAAGATTTAAGATAGTTGCTGAATAACGTCACAGAAATCTAATTACACGTGTCAAACTCGACTAAAATATTTTGTATAAAAAAATGAGCCTTTATATTTAATTTTTATT
Organism: Ascarosepion bandense; assembly: GCA_037127315.1. Lineage (NCBI taxonomy): Eukaryota > Metazoa > Mollusca > Cephalopoda > Sepiida > Sepiidae > Ascarosepion > Ascarosepion bandense. The sequence continues at coordinate 1,511,300 of JBBBDQ010000518.1, forward strand.
CCGACATTTTAAAAATTAATTTAGTCAACCAAAAAATGTAAATATTTTCCCCGTAATTTTGAAACAATAGAAATATTAAAAAAATGTTTTTTCAAACAAAAACAAAATATGTGAAAAAATAAAGTAAAAAAGTGTCTGTAATTCGTGTGACATTAATGTAACTGTTTTCTCTAAAATGAAATGTCTATGTTTTTAAATATATTCCGAAAATTTCTGAATTAAGAGCGTAATAGTTTTTATATTTCTAATTTCAGTAAAACAAAATGAATAATTTTTATTTTTATGTTAAATTCATTTAGTCAACAAAAAATGTAAATATTTTCCCCCGTAATTTTGAAGCAAAAACAAACGCAATGTTGTTTGCAATGTCACACAATGCATCTAATTTCAGTAAAACAAAATAATTTTTATTTTTATGTTAAATTCATTTAGCCAACAAAATATAAATATTTTCCCTGTAATTTTTAAACAAAAACAAACACACTGTTTTTTACAATGTCCCACAAAACATCAAATCACGTTTAAGCAAAACAAAACAAAACAAAAAAAAGATTTTTTTTTCTCCTACTACTAAAATGTTTTGAGTTGCACGGGCAACGCCGGGCTATGATGCTAGTACTTGATATAATGCAAAAATTTGACAACGATAAAATCGGTCAATAATTATTTATAACTATTTATTCAGGGATTCATGCATGTAATTACAAATAATCCATAATAATAATTTAAATTTTGAAATCGTATTTATTTTTGGCATATGAGTTTTTTTAAAAACTGTTTCTAAAGTTTTGGGATGTGCGTTGTGGTGCAGTGGATATCGGCTCGGAACGAGAAATCGGGTGGCCGTGTTCAAATTCCAGTTGAATTCATTGCATTCACTTACGCGCAAATACCCTTGGGAAAGGTATTAATCCGTCTCTTCCTTCCAGTTATGGGTTAAATAACAGGACAGATTGGGTTCTATAGCCTTGGCTGGCAACCAATCTACCGCAGAAAGCAATGGCAACCTACTGCGGGATAATCCTCTGCCCAGTCAGTCATGTCTCTTTCGAGACATGATTGCCCAAGCGTGTTTCGCGTATGACTTTCAATCATTCAGCCTCATTTCTTCGATTCTCTTCCGATGTCCTATTCGGGAACCACTGATTTAGTCTATGTCTATGATTAGACAGAGAAAGATTCTCACGTGTTAAGTTTCATCCACAGCGCACAATGTAAATGCGGACTTACTATTTAAATCTTTATGGACGCGTTTAACATTATTAAGTAAATTATCAAGTTGCTATACCCAGACGAACAGAGAGTAAAAAGAACGATTGTAAAAAACGTGCTTCTCAAGTATAATTGTGCTAAGGGCCAGTACTCTTCTTAATATCATGAATGGAGTAATCTATTCATAATAAGTAGTCCTGGGTAATTGTCTCGGAGAAAGGAATATGATACTATTGGCAAACTAAGTATTGGATAATTCCATCACGACTGATTCGGTCGAGTTAAGTGTTGTATCTCGCCAACATCATAACAGTTATAATCAAAGACGTTTGTTAAATATATTTATATTTGATTGTTATATTCTTATTATCAAGATGGTTATTGTTTGTTTTATTGAAGGGAAGCACAATTACCTAGACGCAACTGTCACAATCCCTGGAAAGGCCATTCAACTGGTTATATCACGATCTGCTATTCCAGAGTTTTTTTGTCTCCTATACGATCCGATGCACCATTTTTCATGCTGCCATTTTGCCCAAATCACTAGTGAATAGTATAAGAGTTGCTTCCGGTAGAAACGATACGTATTAAAAAATTACGTCTCATTTACTATTCGTCAGTGTATCAAATAAATTACCATAAGTGAAAACATAGCTTGATTAATAGTGGGTTGCAGGCGATTCAAACAAATATATTGGCTTGGTAAAATCATATACGTCTCCTGCTTGAGAATATTGAGCAAACGTGATGACAGGCTGGTAAACTCGAGTGTTCACTGAACAATTTTCAGTTAGTTATTGGTTTCTCAACTGAATGTTTGACTGTTAAGAAGTAGTTTTCTTCTTGTTATTCTTCTAAAATCGGCCATATAATACAGATACAGTATTATTATTGTTCGGATCGTAGCTCATTAGTCGAGACGATGAAAGAATAACATGATTTGTTTTCTACGACTTATCAACTCATTGCAGCTTATTTAAAATCAGAAAATTATAGAATATCCGCGCATATGACGGTTATGAGCGCGTGGCTTGAACGTTGACGTTCCAACAATGAGAGTGATCCAAGGATTGTGAGTGAAATTGTATGGGTGAAAGTATTCAGAAGCCATCGATTGTTGGTTTACCAAAGCCTGGGTCATATATATCCTTGGTCAGTCTATATGCTGTCGTCGAAACGCTAATCACGCGACCACGCACTCATAACCACTGAATCCGACTATCTATAAATACTTCCACGGCTTCTACTCCGATGAACTTAGATCACTAGTGCCCCCTAAATACGAATTTGAACGAGATACTAGATTAGCAACTAGATCCCACCCTTTTACAGTGAAACCGATAAAATGCAGCCGTAACTTCTACTCCAACAGTTTCTTTCCTCGCACTTCCCTACTGTGGAATTCTCTTCCAAATGATTGCTTCCCCGACGGCTACAACTCCAGGAGTTTAAATGTAAGGTCAATAGACACCTCCTAACAAACTAACCTGCTCCCATTCTATCAAACACTCTTCCCATCTGCCCAACCCTCATCCTCGCTATCCTTACTCATCTGTCACCTTCCTCCTGACATTCCCTATGTCTAACCACTCCTTCTCTTTACCTTCCCCTATGTAGCCCCATGCGCAATAGTGGCAGTGGAATGACTTGCTTGGGGTGAGATGATTAAAAAAAAATCTATGCATACATATTCCTATGTATCTGCATTTTTATTATTTTAACTTTTTAAAAATTGTTCTCGTTCCTTAGTGTTTCTCTATTTCCTTATTATACACCTCTAGTAACCACTGTCTTAGTAGCTTTACTGCCTTGCTTGGGGTGAAATGATTAAAAAAAATCTATGCATATATATTCCTATGTATCTGCATTTTTATTATTTTAACTTTTTTAAAATTGTTCTCGTTCCTTAGTAGTGTTTCTCTATTTCCTTATTATACACCTCTAGTAACCACTGTCTTAGTAGCTTTACTGCCTTGCTTGGGGTGAAATGATTAAAAAAAAAAATCTATGCATAAATATTCCTATGTATCTGCATTTTTATTATTTTAACTTTTTTAAAATTGTTCTCGTTCCTTAGTAGTGTTTCTCTATTTCCTTATTATACACCTCTAGTAACCACTGTCTTAGTAGCTTTACTGCCTTGCTTGGGGTGAAATGATTAAAAAAAATCTATGCATATATATTCCTATGTATCTGCATTTTTATTATTTTAACTTTTTTTAAATTGTTCTCGTTCCTTAGTAGTGTTTCTCTATTTCCTTATTATACACCTCTAGTAACCACTGTCTTAGTAGCTTTACTGCCTTGCTTGGGGTGAAATGATTGAAAAAGATCTTTTAATTTATTTACTGTTAATTTTTTCGTTAATTTTTGGAAGTATCCTTTCGGTTCTAACATGACATTGCTCACAGTTTGTAAAACATCTTCTTTAGTGAATATACCATATATTCGCGTGCATCGAATAATTAAACACTTTTCGCAAAGCAACGAATTGTAATTCAAAAGATGAAATAATGACAAATATAAAAGTTTCAAAAAACATGGAACTGTAAATGGAATTTAACACCTGGCTTCAGATAGAACGTGAAACCTGCACGCACAGTGGGAGAGGATTTTCATCAAGTTCATTTTCTTATTCAGACGTCACCATTTTTTTGCATTCGTTAAATCTTCCATTTAATTTCCCTTTCGCACACATCATTTTTCATTTTAATGATTTAATTAAGAAAGATGTACCCGAGGACATCATACTATATCCGTGATGTTAAGTATTTCTCTTAATATTCTTACAGAATCTTTGTTCAGAGTGATTTGAACTGATATCTCTCAGCATGAGACAAGAAGAAGGCAACCCTCTTAGTTTACCATGAATTAAATTAAATTATTCTTTTTTACAATAATGTTCACCCTGTAGAAGACACAGGAGCCAGTCGAGGTAGAGGGTTTCAGTGTAAGAGACAGTGTTTATGCGGATATATGTGGAAGAGAACGGTTAACCCTAGACTTAAACAGGTTAAGATTCTGAGAAGTATACTCTTGTGAATTGGTTACAAAAAGCATCTGTTCGTGGGGAGAAGCTGTTCGAGTGAAATGTACACATCACCAATAAAACACAAAAGGAATGGAGGTGATTTCTTACAATGTGCATAGCTTCGGGGTTCTTAACTGTAAAGTTTACAACTGGTGGAAATAAGGAATGTATTAGAATGTGGTCCAAAAGAAAGATGCTGCGGATATCATGAAAACGAATCTGTGAACAATGATGAGGTTTTGGAAAGGATGGAAACGAAATGGAAATTAATACTGAGCATCAGGAAGAAACAGCTAAAGTTCCTGGGACATGCAATGAGGAAGGAGGGCCTGGAGAACCTGATACTAACAGGCCAGATAGAGGGAAGGAGAGACAGTGGAAAACAGCGTGTAACATACTTGACTGGCCTAAGCGGGTGGATGGGAGAATGGGGCTTGCGTGGTGTAACAGGAGAAAGCGTGCTAAAATTCACCAGGGATAGGAAAATGTGGAAAGCCATGATCACCTACGTCTTAAAAGGACAAGGCACATAGAAGAAGAACAAGTTAATATAAACATTTTCCAAGAAAATAGCGATAGAGAAGAGAATGTTGCCACATTTATTCCGTGGGAAAAGGTTGTAAGGTGGAAAATAATTCATTATCCACAAGGACGTGGAGACACCTTTGGACTCTATTGAAACTGGAACGTGACGACTTGTAAGCGCTTGCCAATATATGGCAGCAATTGTGGTGCAGTGGATATCGTCTCGGAACAAGAAATCGGAGATTCAAGTTCGAATTCCAGTTGAATTCGTTACATTCAGTTTTCGGGAATACTTTTGGGAAAGGTATTAATCCGTCACTTCTTCCTCCAGCTATGGGTTAAATAGCAGGACAGAATGGGTTCTATAGCCTTGATTGGCAACCCGTATACTGCAGAAAGTAATGCCAACCTATGCGGGAAAATCTTCTGCCAAGTCACTTTCGATACATGGACGCCTAAGATTGTATTACGTATGTCACTTAACTGATTGACACCATTTTCGATCTGATTTGGCTCTTGTAAAAAAATTACTTGAACGGTACATGGAACCGCCCTTTTTTTCAGTATCTTTAGCGATGAAATGTCTGTACGCGTTTCACTTGTGGTCGTAACTTCCAACAGGCGTTCTAGGCATGTACCTCCATGAGGCGATATCATGGCAATAGGCGGCGATTCAGAGTCCGCTCGGTGAAGATAGAAGGTAACTAGTTTGATTTTCGATGCATTGAATGTGACTAACCTGTTTTCTTTCACTAAGCTGTTAGAAATAGTACAGTGGAGAGAAAAGCAAACAGGACCTTGTCAGCTAGAGTTTTGGAGGTGTACCTTACACCGTTGTATCAGCAGCATACACCCTTATGCAAATTAATTGATCCAACAGCTTTAGTTTCCTTTCTTTCACCATACGATCATTTTTAGACTCACTGGAGTGTCAGGGTGTAATGGATTTCTACTTTTTTCCTCGGCCTAATCGTTGAAGTTTTATTCGCTAATTAAACATTTAGCTCCTCAAGTCTAGAATTAGTGGGCTATACTTCCTGCTACCTTAGGGTGTTTCGACGTAGTGTAATGGTTAGCAACTTTGTCTCGGTAGCATAATTGCAAGTGAGTAGTAAGTTCGATCCCCATTGGGTTCCCCACATTTTCGGCCTTGTACCACATCTAAGCTGCATTTAGAAAACCCTTTTCGGCACCTCGACGTGGTGCAATGTTTAGAAAGCTTGTCTCGCTAGAATCATTTCAATTAGGTGGTGAGTTCGATCCTCAATGGGTGCCTCATACTATCGGCTTTGTGCCACATCTAAGCTACGCTCAGAAAATCACCTATCTTTCCTGTTATCTTGCCCTTTTTATTCTCATATAACACCACAAAATAACCCTTTAACCTGATTTTTCCTTAGGCTTTGTATTGGATGAACATTTGTTTTAAAAAAAAAGTATGCGTAAGAGGATTTCTTAGAGAGTTTTGTCAAAATAATGGACATAGTAATGTGTGCATTATGGAGGCATGGTTGAATAATGGTTTCATTACAGTCGGATTCATTACATTCACTTAGGTACTAATACGCTTTAAAAAAGTATGAATCGATCTCTTTTTCCCCGAGCTATGGGTAAAATAACAGGACTGACTAGAAAAATCAGAAGAAAAAATCTGAATTCAAATCAGCCAGTAGACGGTTGGGATCTGTCAGGGTATCGTTCCCGAAGAAGCACCACTTCTACTCCGGCTGCAGTACATGTGGTGACCCTACGCCTTTAATGAGTCACATGATATCTGGATCTGAAATCTGTGCATAAAAAGACTTGCAATAAACGATGCTTGGTTGAACTTAATGAGAAAATCCAGGAGCGGAGTTGTGTTATGGTTGACCGCCGGTCTCTGATGAATGCTAGAAATATTTTTCGTTTTTTTTTTTTTTTTTTTATGCCACGCACGGACGAAGTTTTATTACCATTTAAGTTTTTTCTGACACATCAGTAGAATAGCCTTGACTACGTCAATGAGACTTTGTTTATAATTATAATTCGAATTGTGTGATTTAATTTTTAACGCAAGCTGGTTAGAAATTTTTATGAACATGACCGTCCTTATGCTCTAAAAGCTGAGTATATACAAAAAAATATATGACACTTTATTTTTAGTTAATATGAACCGGATAAGAAAAAAAAAGTTGGGTTTGAGTCTGAGTTTCGTTTAACGGTATATCAACACCTCTGTGGGTTATTTAATGTCAAAAAGGTGGGGGTTTAAGGTTTTGCTTTTTTAATTGTTCGGATACCCTTGGAAAAGGTATTAATCCATTTCTTTCCTCTAGTTATGGGTTAAATAATAGAACAGATTGGGTTTTATAGCCTTGGCTCGCAACCAGTCTACCACAGAAAGTAATGGCAACCTACTGTGGGATAATCTTCTGCCAAGTCAGTCATGTCTCTTTCGAGACATGATAGCCCAAAGCGTGTATCACGTATGGCACTTAACTGATTGGTAGTGAAAAGGTTGATTTAGTCAGATTTTAATTAAAAAAATTTGTTTTTATTCTTTTTTATTTTAGAAAACTGATAATGTCTTCTATTTTTGTATTCAAAAACCTTTTACTTCAAAAATGTTATGGTAATTTTTTTTTTCCTTCAAAAACTTATTGCTGGTAATATTTTTCCTTCACAAATGTATATTTTTCTATAAAAGTGTATTTTTATAATTTCATAGCGTTTTGACCCCAGTTTGTGAGCTAACTATTTGCCTATAGGTGGGACCCTAGCAGGCGCTACCACTCCGGGTCAGGGTAGACCTGGGAACAACAGCAGTTAAGAGGTGGTTCCAGGCTCCTCACAATCTTTTAAACAGAGACCTTGCTGCCGGGTGCAGTTTACTGTCATGCTCAGGACTCCAAAAAGTTGCATTAAACTAAATTTTGCTTCTACGAATGACAAAATGTCAATGCATGTTATGCGCTGAAGAGATTTTTTCACTAGTTTCATAGATGGAAAGTAGCGGTGTGTACTTTTATTTCACTATATATTTAATATCATGTCCTTTCAAGACGTAGGCAGTCAAGACTCTCCATATTTTTCCTTTATTATTTATGAAATGCCTTTGACATTATGAAAAAATGGTCTCCGTTTCGCTTTCCATGATTTCATATTCGGAGTTTTCCTTCACATAAGCTGGTAGCCATCCAAGTCTGGAGAGTTCTACCTTTTTGTTTAACCCATAGTTGAGGAGACGAAAAGACAGTATCATACATTTATAAAGGGTATTTGTGTGAAAATGAACGTGACAAGTTTGAACGATATACTGCTTTTTCTATTATAAGTAATATGTTCAATTTCAATTTAGTCTGAGACTAAGACTCGGGTGTTCTTAGCAAGAACTGAGCTTATTATCACTGTTTTACCTGACAGTCCCTTTACCTAAATTTTGTTCTTACTTATATGGCCGCATGTCAGCGTTGTACTCACTTCTTAAATTCTTGTTTTCAACGGTGGTAAAAATCACGCTGGATAATAAGCCAAAAACAATTGCCAGCAATCAGAATCGGAAGTTACATCAATCTAAATAAACGTCATAGTCGACGTCTCCGTTTTCTCCGGAAGTCCTCGAGAAACCAACCCACCCGTTCCAACCTGTCTTCACTTCTTCCGAGGATCAGGATTTTTCTTGAAAGTAATATTCATCCAACATTCACTACTTTTGCGGAAACTGGCTCTTGCAAGGGATAACTGACTTTTGGCTTGTGGAATTGACAGAAGGGCTAAAAATGTGGAGGTGTACAAGGAGGTTGAATTTCTGACTATTTAGGGTCGCCACCTGGCGACTGTGGATAGGGAAATGAAGCGAAAGCTCAGCAAGACAGTGACGTTTGATTGACAGATACTGCTGGGCGTCTTTCCGCCGTTTTTGAAAAATGTCCTACTGTTCCCAAGACTCAACAGGGAAGAAAGAGATAGAATAAATCTTGAAGAAGAAAAGAAGAAGAAAAAAAGAGAAAAAGAAGAAGGAAGAAGATATATGAATCTGAAAAGAAGAAAAATACGTAAAGGAAAATGTAGAAATGCAAAAAAGAAAAAGAAAAATACGGCTGTCAGAAGAAAGAGAAGAAAAGGAGAAGAAATACAAAACAAAGAGAGGAAATATACAAAAGAGAAATGAAGAAAGAAAAAAGATTTTAAAAAATAAATCCGACTCAAAAAGGAAGAAAAAAAGAAAAAGAAGAAATACGAAACTGGTTATAATGAAATATGGGAAGACATAATAAAAAACATGAGAATACAAAAATAATAAATCTGACTCAGAAAAGCAAGGTGAAAAGAAAAAGAAAAAGAAGAAGAAAAAAAGAAAAAAAAGAAAAAGAAGAAGAAGAAGAAGAAAAAGAAAAAAAGAAGAAAAGAAAAAGAAGAAGAAAAGAAAAAGAAAAAGAAGAAGAAAAAGATGAAGAAGAAAGAGAAAAGAAAGAAGACATAAGAATCAGAAAAGAAGAAAATAGGCAAAGAAAAATAATAAATCTGACTCAGAAAAGCAAGGTGAAAAGAAGAAAAGAAAAAGAAGAAAAAAGAAAAAAGAAGAAAAGAAGAAGAAGAAGAAAAAGAAAAAGAAAAAGAAAAAGAAAAAGAAGAAAATAAAAAGAAAAAGAAGAAGAAAAAGAAGAAGAAGAAGAAAGAGAAAAGAAAGAAGACATAAGAATCAGAAAAGAAGAAAATAGGCAAAGAAAAATAATAAATCTGACTCAGAAAAGCAAGGTGAAAAGAAGAAGAAAAAGAAGAAGAAGAAAAAAAGAAAAAAGAAAAAGAAGAAGAAGAAGAAGAAAAAGAAAAAAAGAAGAAAAGAAAAAGAAGAAGAAAAGAAAAAGAAAAAGAAGAAGAAAAAGATGAAGAAGAAAGAGAAAAGAAAGAAGACATAAGAATCAGAAAAGAAGAAAATAGGCAAAGAAAAATAATAAATCTGACTCAGAAAAGCAAGGTGAAAAGAAGAAGAAAAAGAAGAAGAAAAAAGAAGAAAAGAAGAAGAAGAAGAAAAAGAAAAAGAAGAAGAAAAAGAAAAAGAAGAAAATAAAAAGAAAAAGAAGAAGAAAAAGAAGAAGAAGAAGAAAGAGAAAAGAAAGAAGACATAAGAATCAGAAAAGAAGAAAATAGGCAAAGAAAAATAATAAATCTGACTCAGAAAAGCAAGGTGAAAAGAAGAAGAAAAAGAAGAAGAAGAAAAAAAGAAAAAAGAAAAAGAAGAAGAAGAAGAAGAAAAAGAAAAAGAAGAAGAAAAAGAAAAAGAAGAAGAAAAGAAAAAGAAGAAGAAAAAGAAGAAGAAGAAAGAGAAAAGAAAGAAGACATAAGAATCAGAAAAGAAGAAAATAGGCAAAGAAAAATGTATAACCCCCCCCCCCAAAAAAAGAAAGAAATACAAATTGAAGAAGTATGAAAAAATTAGGGGGTGGAAGCTGATGAAAAAGACGAAAAAGAATAAGAAAATATGCAATTCATAAATTAATAAATGAAGAAGAAGAACAACAACAGCAACAACAATACCACCACCACAAGCTCCATCTACAATAAGCACAAGAAAGCTGTATGAAAAAACAAACAAGAAGCAATGCTACTGTGAAATGAAGGCGAAGAAATAATTATGTGAGAGAATGGAAAGTATGAAATAGAAAGAGCGAACGGTTACAATAGATATTTATATGAAAATAAACTCCATGGAGAATGGTAGGAAGCATAATTATGGAAGAGAGACAGACGACGATAATGAAGGAAGGACGAATGACTACGCCAGCTGTAACCGAAAAAGATGCGTAATGATAATCAGAAGAATGACTTCTGAAAAAAAAGGCAAAAACAACTGCAAATAAAGAGAGATGACTAAACAGAACGAAAGAAAATGAAAGTACAAATGAGATAACTTGTAAAGGTGGGCGAAATAAAAGGCAGTAAGATAATGATGACAATATAAAAATCATAAAGAAAACAAGAAAGAACAATAGGGAAAATGAAAAAATTATAGGGAAAATGAAAAAATTATAAGACAGGGTCAGTCAGTTAAGTGCCATACGTGATACACGCTTGGGCGATCATGTCTCGAAAGAGACATGACTGACTGGGCAGAAGATTATCCCGCAGTAGGTTGCCATTGCTTTCTGCGGTAGATTGGTTGCCGACCAAGGCTATAGAACCCAGTCTGTCCTGCTATTTAACCCATAACTGGAAGGAAGAGACGGAAGTTCCAGGAATGCTTCCATAAATGAAAACGAAGGACAAAGTATGTGGCTAACGGAAGTGGACTACTTCGAAAGAAATTAAATTCCGAATTAATATGTGCTGTAGTTTCTTCGTGTAGCATCAGTTGTTAAGATAATCTCCTTTTACTGATTAAACATTACCGAATTCTGGGTCATTGATCTGAAAAGTAGGGGTCTTTCCCAAGGGTATTTGCGCGTAAGTGAATACAATGGATTCAACTGGAATTTGAACTCGGCTCCCCGGTTTCTCGTTCCGAGCCGATATCCACTGTACCACAATGCACATCCCCCGTGGAACCCTTGGGAAAGCTATTAATCCATCTCTTCTCATCCCAGCTGTGTGTTAAATAACGTAACAGATTAAGTTTTATAGACTTGGTTGGCAATCAGTCTATCGCAGAAAGAAATGACAGCCTACTGCGGGAAAATTTTCTGCCTAGTTTTTAATGGTATATCGTATGGCACTTAACCGACTGTTACCCCACCCGGAGAATAAAAAAGTTGCGTCAATACCCCTTCCTGTAAAAAAAGACAATTTGCAAACACATCGACGATCGCCTCGTCTATGGTGAGATATCGCCGATGCACTATGCTCTACTGGAAGCGATGGGATTAAAAATAAATCAGTAATCTAAAAATAAGAAAAAAAACTTTGGAAGGAAAAAAAAAAGAGAAGTTCAAACAAAAAGGAAGTATATAACAAAAAAGAAATTTATTTGAAGGAAATTGGAAGACGAAATCTGCGAAAGAATCATGGCAAATACGCAAAAGAATGTAAAGAAAATGTCTCGTCAGAATGTAGAATAAGACTTTTATTATTGTCAGTCAGCAGTCGCAAGATCGAACCCACCTATGATCAATTTTCTATCTGATCATCATAAGCTTACCATAATCCAAACGTTGCTAGACACAGCAATATATTGTAATGTTAGGAGAGGTTTTCCAATGCTTTCACTTACTGGTTCAGTTTTCAAACATCTACGCAATTAAAGTAGACACCTGCGTCACCAATAGCATCAGACGCAGCTCTTTGGACAACGTCATCCCCACCCGCCGGTTATGCAGTCACCGACATCGTCAATGTTTCATCTCTCTGAACCTGAAATAACCACCAGGACAAATAATTTCTTTAATAACTCTATTCTGAGAACAGACAAGCAGCCTAAACTTAATTCCTGGGGAAAAGTGTCAACTTCAACAGAAGAGAGATTGAAAAATACGAGATATTCTCAAGAAATATGAGAAATGTGGTTATGATAACTGAGATTAAATATGCAGAGTGAAACCGCCTAGCATTGACCTTGAACCCTGTCGTGCATTTACACTAAGTTACGACATTTTCGCTCACCTCCGTTTCTTGCAAAGAAAGTGTGTCGCGTGTGGGCGACTCACAACACCACAGAGTTTCAATCCCTGACAATGGCTTCTGCGGTAGTTTTTGGTCAAGAACAAAATTCCCCAGGGCTAACAACCACCATATTCTCCAGATCTCGCTCTCTGTGACATTTTTCTCATCAAAAAGAAATCCCATTTGAAAGGAACAAGATTTCAAGATCTCGTGGAAATCCAAGAGAATGCAATGAGTCAGCTGCTCGCTATAACAAAAAAAGAAGTTCCAGGAATGCTTCCATAAATGAAAACGAAGGACAAAGTATGTGGCTAACGGAAGGGGACTACTTCGAAGGAAATTAAATTCCGAATTGATATGTGCTGTAGTTTCTTCTTGTAGCATCAGTTATTAAGAGAATCTCCTTTTACTCATTAAACATTACCGAATTCTGGGTCATTGATCTGAAAAGTAGGGGTTTCAACCGGGCTTTCGTTGAGTAGCGCCAAAATTGGGTTTTCTGCTCTTTCACGGGGTATGTAGCTATATCACAAAAAAAAAAAACAAAAAAAACAGTAACTCCCGACTTTAGCTTCTCGTCGATATGCCTTTGTTTTTTTCTCATTTTAGCCCCCCACTGACCAAAACACTAAAATTAAAATAAAATTTTTGTCTACTAACGTACTTGGTTTTCTTTACTTTCTTATGTAGCACACGTGACAATACTTTCTGATCAGATCTCGTATTATGAAAAATCACAACAAAATTATTAAACTTTATGACTATTTAATTATAACGTTAGACGCGTGTAGCTCAAAGGTACAGCAATGGCGTAGACATGGGAATTGAATATACTATTGGAGTAAACAATTTCATTTCTTAACATTTTTTGAAGATTTACACACGCCTATAATACCCATACTTCTTTGAGCGAACTTGAAGGTTGTCAACCATCTTTTTCATTTCTATTACTGACGTGACAAAAGATATGGTAAGATAAATTGAAGTTACTATTCAGGCCGTTTGAAATTCACTTCCTAAATATTTATGAGGAAGACACAACTATTTACGCCTGTATTAATAGTAAATCTGATACGTTGACAATCTATAACTTCCGATCAGTTGTTAACTGGAGCAAGAAATGGCTTGTAAATTTTAACGCCTCCAAATCGCCTCCTTTTTAATTCTCGATGATAACATTTTTTTCCTTTCATCAGCATGGCTGATGATAACATCCAGGAAAGCAAATTGTTGTACATTCTTGATTTCACGTTTTCTAATGACATGATTTTATCGAATCAATTGCTAGATTTGCTGCTGGGAAAGTTGGTTCACTTTATTCTGCCAGAAAATCTTTCTTGGCAGAACCTATCTTGTACATTTATAAATCTACCATTTTTCCGCATATTGAATACTGTTGCCATATCTGTTCTGTATTTCCTGCTAAAAGATTCTCAACAAAATCCAGTTATGGTTACTAAAGGGGGTATCTCAATTTCACCCCCTTTCTAATTAGCATGACGTGGCTTCACTGTCTTTTCTATAAATATTTCCGCAGCAATTGTTCTATTATCTCTTGCTTTTTACCCCCACCGCATGAATTTAAGCGTACAAGATTAAGTCCCCAATTAAGTCCCATCGTTTTACTCTTGTAACAGATATAACCTTAATTTCTATTGAAAGATTACAATAAGAAAGTAATTGGTAGAAATAATGATATTAGCGATGCTCTTTGAGCCTAAATTACTAACTACAAATATAACTTGCTCTACATCAAGAGAATTTTAGCGAATCGGTTTAACAGTTTAATTTGTAATACATATGAACTCGTACTCTTTATTTCTGAGATGAGGTAGTGAGTTTGATTTTGAGTTCTGTTTAACGGCATATCAGCCTTTGTGGGTTATTTAATGCCCAAAAGGTGGTGTTTTAAGGTATTTTTAATGTTTGGTTATAGTTAGAAGGTTGATTTAGTCAGATTTTAATGAAAACTTTTTGTTTTTATTCTTTTTTATTTTAGAAAACTGAAAATTTTATCTAGTTTTGTATTCAGAAATGTTTTGTCGAGAATAATTTTTTTCCTTAAAAATGTATTGTTGGTAATATTTGTCTTTCAAAAATGTATATTTTTCTATAAAAGTCTATTTTTATGCATATATTTCTATAAAAGTCTATTTTTATACTTTCATAGTGCTTTGACCCCAGCTTGGAGGTTAACTATTTGCCCATAGCTGGGACCGTAACAGGTGCTACCACTCTGGGTTAGGATGGACCTGAGAACAACAGCAATTAAGAGGTTGTTCCACGCTCCTCACAACCTCCCTTGCTGACGGATCATGCCCAGGAACCAGATGGGGTATTGTAACTACTTACACTGTTTATATTGTTCTACATAGCCCACTAGATAAAAGTGTGACTTGACCCAATGAATTGTGAGTTCACTACCTGGTCATAGCAGAGGTAAACAAAAAATTGAAATCCTAAAGACAAATAACGGAAACATATATCCAGAAAAGACATAGCACGTTGAACTAGAACAATCTACCAAGAGGGTTCGGCTCGAAATTCCAACGTATATCACCTGAAAAAGGCTGGAGCGTACAATGACTGAAACATTGTTACTATGACTATAAATAAGAGCAACAGTCCATTCAATGTAAAAAGTGTAAATACATCAATTCATTTAAGCATGGACAGAAATATTCGGACTTGAAACTTTTAAAGAAATTTATATTGCTTACGTTACCTTTAAGCTAAATTGTTTATTTTTTTATTTTTATTTTTTTTTTAATCGTATCACCCCGAGCAAGGCGGTAACGCCACTGATGTGCAGGGGGCTACGTAATAGTGAAAAGATCGGAAAAGAGAAAGCCGGAAACCATATCCTAAACAGGGAACAAGGGATGAGCCTCTTAACCTGTTCAATAGACATGGGTGGAGTGTGAACCGGGCGATAGATAGATCTATCTACTCCAATTGAAAAAAAAACAAGAAAACAAAGTGAGAAGATTGGAAAAGAGAAAGCCGGATACCACGTCCTAAACAGGGAACAAGGGATGAGCCTCTTAACCTGTTCAATAGACATGGGTGGAGTGTGAACCGGGCAAAAAAGAACTGTTCCGTTTTTTATTCAAAATCATGACAAAATTGTTGTGGGACGCCGCACGCTTGAATCTTACCGAATATAAAAATAAAATATATATTTATGGTTAGCAGGGCCCATCGACGTAATGTAATATTTAACAAGCTTGTCGCGCGAGTTCTCATAAGACTGAATAATAAGTTCGATCCTGAGTGCGTTCCATATTTGACGTTCGGTAAATCGCTATATCTGACTGACTGCTTCCTTTTCTATGAGTTAATGCAGCAAATAGATGATTTCATATGCAGTGATTCAAATTTTAGCGAGGATTTTCTTGGTAAGCAACGAAGATACTTACTTGCGCGATTTTTGCCTGCTGGTTGGTTGGTTGGTTGATTTTGTTTAGTGGCATATTATCACCTCTATGGGTTATTTAACACCGAAATCTAAATATTTTGTACATAATTATATGCCTTCAACTACAGATAAAATGTACTGTTTACCATTTTGCTTTAAAAATGTATTGTTGGTAATTTTACTATAAATATGCATTGTTGGTTGGTTGATTTTGTTTAGTGGCATATTATCACCTCTATGGGTTATTTAATACCGAAATCTAAATATTCTGTAGGCAAATTATTTTTATTTAGATAATAATGGTTTTAGTAATACAAGTTTTACTGATTAACCCATACTTGGGGGAAGTGGATTCATACCTTTTCCAAGAGTATTTGTGCGTAAGTGGATATACCGAACACGACTGGAATTCGAACTCGGCTCTCCGATTAATTATTGCGAGCCATTATCCATTGCCCTACCCACACACACAAGCTTACATCACCTAGTATTCCCAAGCATCTAGTTATTCACCAGGTTCAATTTTTGTCTGTCTGTCTGTATTAAACATCAATTAAGGAGATATTTCTTTGCTACTGTAGTTCACGAAACATATATTTTTCATCATCAATGATGTTTTATGGGAGAGAAAAACCACGTTCAGGCCTTCCAAAAGAATTTGCTGAAAATCTCAACTGGAGGGGAAATTTCCACATATTGGGTTGCCCGGAAAGTTAATGCCGATTTTAATCGTTCATTTTCTAACACATTAAAACATGTCAAATATATTTCCGAGTAGATACCACTTTAAACTATCTCTTGAGAAATAAAGTTTAACATTACTTAATTTTTGTCAAAGTTGTCCGCTATGTTAGAGTCGGTGATTGTAGCCTTATTGTTGAAGAATGCCAAGGCAGAACCCCACTACCACTAGAGAGGATGACAAATCAAGACATTGATTGAGAGCAAACCGCATTATACAACGCGAGAATTGGCAGAAACACTTAATATACCAAAATCTACACCGTCCATGAAAACTAAGTGAAGCTTGGGTACTCAAATCACTACGATTTTTGAGTACTACATGATCTAAATGAAAATAATCTTTTAAATCGCATTTCTGTCTATGATTTTCTGTATAAACACCAAGAAAATGTGCCTTTTTAAAGCAAATTGTGACAGAAGATAAGAAATGGATCGTTCAGCGAAAAAGATCCGAGTTTAAGTGACATAAGACAACTTTAGCCATATTAAAAGCATTGTTTCATCCTAGGAATGTCATGCTGTGCATCTGGTGGGATTAGAAAGGAATTCTATATTATGAACTTCTGCCAAGAAACCACTCAATTTATTCTGAAAGGTACTGCTCAAAATTGGGCTAATTAAAGGCTGCAAATCAAGAAAACGTCCAGAATTGGCGAAAAGGAAAGGTGTTGTTTTCCATCAGACCTCGCATTTCATTGGCGCCCCGGCAAAAATTGTTGCAGTGTTGCTGGAATGTGTTACCCCACCCTCAGCCACCGTATTCACCAGACATTGTTTCTTCACAATTTCGTTTATTCAGGTTCTTCCAAAATAATCTCAATGGTAAAACTTTTAATTCTTTGGATGACATAAAAAAAAACAACACCATAATGATTTCTTTGTCGAGAAACCACCTAAATTCTGGGAAGAGAAAATCTAAATGTTGAAAAGTTTCTGAAACAAAATAATTCATATTTAGTTGAATAAATATTTTTATGACATAATTTTGATTTTGTTGTATCGTGGAATGAAGAGATACACACAGAAATGTAAGTTAAACCTAAAAGTTTGATTTGAAAAAAAAACTCTAGAATTTCCCGTTAAAAACATTTTTTATCAGTTATGGTTATCATGTTTACTTTACTATTATTGTTATTTTTATTATTATTATGACTTTATTTTTATTTTTGTTAATAATTTTTATGAAATAGTATTATTGTAATTTCAGAGTATTTTTATAAGTATTATGAAAGAGCATTATTATTATTTTCGAAATTTTTATCAATTATTGTTATCATGTTTAATTTATTCTTTATTATTTTTATTATTATCAGTATTATTATTATTATTATTGTTATTACTATTAAGGTTTTTAATTATTATCATTATTATTACTACCAATAAGTTTTATGAAATAGTATTTTCATTATATGATAATATTATTACTGTTAGAATTAATAGGAAAAACTAACAATTCAATTTTTCTAGTGAAAATTCAACCCCCAATTTTAATGTCATACATCTTGAAGTAGCCAACAAAAAATTCAAGTAAAAATATACTGACTCCCGTAGCTGCTGTCATTGTAAATCTAGGCCAAGGCCACCTTGTCGTCTAGATATAACACAGACGCTAATATCTAACACTGTAAATCTAACCTCCTGACTCTAATTTTTTCTTCTCTTTTTCTTTTTTCTTTTTCCTTTTTATCTGGATAATTTTAACCCATTCATGAATCTGGTCTGATGAGCGGTCTATAAGAGATCCGCGAAATAAAATACATATATTGACTTTACATTTAAATTCTTGGAGATTGTAGCTGTCGGGGAAACGGAAGTAAACGGAAGGGAATTCCACAGGCAGGAAATGCGAGAAAATAAATTGATGAAGTAGAATTTACGTTTACATTTTATTTGTTTCATAGTAAAAGGGTGGGACCTAGTTGCTAATCTAGTGGCTCGAGTAAATTCATACATAGGGGTCACCAGAGAGCTAAGTTCACCGGAGCAAAAGTCGTGAAAGTATTCGTAGAAGAGACAGAGGGATGCCACATTGCGCCGGTAAGAAAGTGACTGTATCTGAGCTACCAAGTTGGGATCGATCACATTACAGATTCTCCGTTGGATTTTGTCAAGGACTTTTAAGTGAATAGCAGGGGCACCCGACCAGATATGGTAGCAGTATTCAATGCACGCGCGAACTATTCATACAAATATAAAAAAAAGTAGATTTCCTCGATGTGACATTAGATTTAGAAAAGCGAATATACCAACCCTATAAAAAAAACAAATACAAATCCTTTATATATCCACCCAAAATCTAACGATTCTTCATCCATTATTAAACATGTACCCTCATCAATAGAATATAAAATTAGTAGAAATTCAGCGAATGAAGAAATGTTTTTTATAAGCATAGTAATTTTTATAACACTGCCTTTAAAAGTAGTGGATATAGAAGCCTAAATATTAAATATGTAAGAGAGAAGATCTACCCTCGAAGAAAAATAGGAATAGAAATATTATTTGGTGTACAGTCCCTTTCAATCACATGGTTATCAGTTATTTAGGGAAAAAATCCTCGCTTTGATTAAGAACACTTTTCGAATAATAAGCCATTAAATAAGATTTTCAAGAAAAAATACTCTAAAATTAAGTTGTAGTTGTACGAATAATCTGAAAAAAAATCATAAAAATCATAATAATAATATTCTAAATAAAAATTCAAACCTAATTGAAAATAAGAATTATTCAATAACTGAATTTGGACAATAAGAAATGTAATTGTAGAAACAGAGTGTCCTTTGGAAAACAGGTGTCTTACAGAATTCATTATTTATCAATATACTATTTCTTCTATGGAGAACCCTAGTAATGTAAAAATTTATGCGAATAGTACTAAGAAGTCTGTGAAAAACGATTTTATCAACACACGTCTTTATTTAATAATAACAAGTACAGAAACAGAATACCCCTATCGAAATATTATTGGTATCTAAAAGAAACAAATAAAACTCCCACATTAAAATAGAAATTTTTAAAAAAGCTAAAATATGTAAATCTTTAAACGACCCATGCTCTTGTGTCTATATGAAAAACTATATATTATTAAATTTCTTCAGAATAAAAATTTATTAAAAAACGTAATGAAATAAATGTCATATGTAAACATTGCAAAATGTTCACCTTAGAATATGGTTAAAAAGATTCTTCTAATAAAAAATAGAAATAAAAAGTAAAAATTCTATTAACTTACATATATCTGATAATTTTTTTATATTATGAAACAATAATAATTAAAGAGATATTAAAATAATTAAATAGATATTTAAATGTTTAATAATTAAATAGATATAAAAATGTTGTATTATGCTATTAAAAATTGTATCAAAATATAATAATATAATAAATTTTATAAAAAATAATAAAATGGATATTAAAATTTTTAATAAATAAATAGATATTAAAAAATTTTACAAATTAGGAGTTTTATGAAAAATTCGAATAAAATTCATTTTAAATCAAAATAACAATTGTATAATTACACTCAAAAGTCCCTTTAAGTCAGATAAAAATATGAAATGGTTTCTTTCATTTTTGTTTTAGAAAATGATGGGATACAGAGAAAACTAAGAAAATAACCTTGTAACAATAATGGATATGTCAACAAAAATGCAGTCTAAACAGGGATTTTGATTGACTGACACTCTTGCTGTTAAGGTTGAAAGAAGAATCAAGTATTTCGCAAAAATATAACTTTTTTAAAATTTAAAGTGGATCTCTATTCTGATTAGTTAAATTAAACAGACACATAATTTGTTCTGTTATCCCACATCCATAAATAACAAACGTATAGTTTCTTATATTCAAATTAAAATAATTTTCACGACAATGAGCAAACATTGCCTGATGACGAGGTAAAAATTTTGAAACATAGAAATTTCCGTGACACAATGGAAACTATATTAATTTTGAATAAAAAAAAACTATATCCAGCAGCAAGGCCTCTGATTGAGAGGTTGTGAGGAGCATGGAACCACCTCTTAATTGCTGTTGTTCCCAGGTTCACCCTTACCTGGGGTGGTAGCACCTGTTAGGGTCCCAACTATTGGCAAATAGTTTATCCCCAAACTGGGATCAAAACACTGAAAGTATAAAAATTATATAAAAAATATACATTTTTGAATGAAAAATACTACCAACAATTCGTTTTGAAAGAAAAAATATTACCAGCAATACATTTTTGAATACAAAATTGGAAGACCTCTTCAGTTTTATAAATAAAAAAATAATAAAAAAAATTATTTCCTCAAAATCTTTCTAAATGAACCTTCTCACTATAACGGAAAATTAAAAAAATATCTTAAAACCCTACCTTTTGGCATTAAATAACCCACAAAGATGTTGATATGCCATTAAACAAAACCTAAACTCAAACTCAAATAAAAAGCAAATTTAATAATAAATACATGTCGACTTAAAAATAAATCCATTTACTGCTTAAAAATTGGTTTGTCTACGTTTCAGATGAGAAATCGATCAGATAAAATCTTTCGAAAAATCTGAACGAGAACTTGTGCGTCCCTGAAAAGGGGAGAAAACTTTTCTGGTTTGTGGCGCTCTGTATAGTTGAGCAGTCTAAATCACAACGGATCTGGTGGTTTGTTTTTAAAAGAGTCGCAGAGGTTCGAACCGTGTTGAAGACCACATTTTTTGCATTAATTTTTTTTGAGCGTTCAAGCCGGAGACGTAACATTCACTGTTTAATATGAAATAAACAAACTTCCACTAAGAATGA
This sequence comes from Ascarosepion bandense, assembly GCA_037127315.1. NCBI lineage: Eukaryota > Metazoa > Mollusca > Cephalopoda > Sepiida > Sepiidae > Ascarosepion > Ascarosepion bandense. Next base: position 1,532,579 of record JBBBDQ010000518.1, read on the forward strand.
CATTTCACGGCCTTCCCGTTGAAGACTGTCCGGCTGAGGTCTCCTCTTGGGTTAAGGCTGGCATCGATGCTTTTATCCATACCAGGAAGTTAAGACTTAAATTCCACGTACCCTTCTGGTTCACCCCTGCCTGCTCGGCCGCCATTGCCCACCGAAATCACTTCTTTCGGCTTTTCCGGAATCACGCGTCGAACCATAACAGGCGCCTTTTTGCATCGGTTCGCAATGAGTGCAAGAAGTTACTTACACGAGCTGAAGTTTGCAGCCAGAATGAAGCAGCGCATAGCATCCCGTAAGTTTGGCTCTAAAGAATACTGAAGGCTCTGTAAAAGTGTGCTGAACAGCAGCAAGCCCTCAATCCCGCCTCTAATCAACGAATTTGAGGTCCTCACCTCTTCAACAGACAAGGTTTAGCTCTTTGCCAGTAGCTTCTCCACTAACTCGACTCTGGACTCGTCTAGAGTATCTGGAGTATTTGTACTCGACTTCCCACCCTGAACTGAGGCCCAACTGACTGACATACACAAAACTTCTCGGTGGTCTCCAAAATTATTTCAAAACTTGACCCCCATAAAGCGAGCGGTGGTGACGGAATATCAATCATTATCCTAAAGAGATGTGCTCCTGAACTCTCCTCTGTTCTTTTTAAACTCTATAACAATTGCTTCTCTGCTTCTTGCATTCCTCTCTGCTGGAAATCCTCCTCTATGTTTCCTATATATAAAAATACCGGAGAACCCTCCGACCCCGCTATCAGCCACCTACCGATCTTTGGCAAAGTTTTCGAAGCCATCATTAATCCCGAGATAGTACAGCATCTCACAGCCCACAGACTCTTCTCTGACAAACAGTATGGTTTCTGCTTCTCCAGGTCTACTGCTGATATGCTTACGACCATCACTGAGTACATTCACCAGGCTATCGACAAGAACGGTGAAGCCCGAACTGTTGCCCCAGACATCTCCAAAGCGTAACAGGGTCTGGCATGCTGGCCTTCTATGCAAGCTACTGGTTTACGGTATAACTGGACAATTGTTTGATCTAATCCAGTCGTTCCACTCAGATCGCCCAATGAAGGTAGTATTGAACGGACATGTCTCCTAACACTATCAAACGAACGCAAGTGTCCCTCAAGGCCCTATTCTAGTTCAAACCATTTTCTTTATCTACATTAGCGATCTCCCCGATGAATTAAGATCCCAAGTAGATATATACGCAGACGACATCACACTTTACTCTCGCCTTGATCAAAAGTCTACCGAGGCCGACAAAGCAGACCTCGCTGCCGAGCTCGAAAAGGACCTCCAATCCATGGTGGACTGGGGTAGGAAATGGTTCGTGAATTCTCATGCTTCCAAAACGAAGCTGCTATCTATTAATCACCAAAGACAATCGCTCCTACCCGCCCATTAGCATGTATCACTCTAGTCTACCTGAAAGTAAAACACTGCCCCTCTTCGGGTTAAATCTCACAACAGACCTAAAGTGAAATGACTATATAGAGTCCATAGCTAAATCCACTACTAAGATGGTCGGTTCTTTGTGTAGGGCCAGGAAGTTTTTCCCGTCTGAAACAATCCTGCACATATACAAATCTACCATCCGCCCGTGCATTGAATACTGCTGCCATATCTGGTCGGGTTCCCCCGCTATCCACCTAGGGGTCCAACGGAGAATCTGTAATGTAATCGATCCCTACTTGGCAGCTCGGATACAGTCACTTTCTCACCGGCGCAACGTGACTTCCCTGTGTCTCTTCTACAAATACTTTCATGGCTTCTGCTCAGACGAACTTAGCTCACGGGTATCCCCCCATACATGATTTTGCTCAAGCCACAAGATTAGCAACTAGGTCCCATCCTTTTACTGTGAAACCAATAAATTGTAAACGTAAATTCTACTTCATCAGCTTCTTCTCTCGCACTTCCCGCCTGTGGAATTCCCTCCCGTTTACTTACTTTCCTGACAGCTACAATCTTCAAGAATTCAAATGTAAAGTCAATAGTTATCTACTATCTCATTAACATGTTTCCTCTCTCTCTCTCTCTCTCTCTCTCTCTCTCTCTCATGCATCTTTCTTCGTCCACTCCACTCTCATCAGTATTCCCCACCCTTCTCCTACCTGACACCCCACTGTAACCTGTCACTCTTTCTCATAACTTACCTCCTATGTAACCCCTTGCTTAACAGAGGCAGTAAAATGCCTTGTTTAAGGCGACACGATTATATATATATATATATATATATATATATATATATATATATATATATGTCTATATAAATATAGACACACACACACACACACACACATATATATATATATATATATATATATATATATAGAGAGAGAGAGAGAGAGAGAGAGAGAGAGGCAGACAGACAGATAGACAGAAAGAGATAGAGAGAAAGAAAGCTAGCTTCATGAAGGACAGAAAAACTCAGCTTTCCATCGTTCATACTAATGGGAAGCACTGTCTACTGGTAAGGTACTCTTTGTGTAGAATCGTGTTGCGCATCAAAAATTCAGGCGATATATTCCTAAGGGTCCTGATATTATTTTTGAAAAACATTACTACAGAATTTGATCTAAAACGTTATGCACATGGCTGCGTCTAATCATCAAAGGCAAATCATCAAAGTCGCCACACGCATAAAGAAGTCATTCATCACACGTTATTCTGCATTCATGTAATAACTAGCGCAAAAGAGCTCCTACACTGCCAAATCTGCGCAAGACAATGTCAAATCCTCAGTTAAGTGCCATACGTGATAGACACTTGGGTGATCATGTCTCGAAAGAGACATTTCTAGGCAGAAGATTATCCCACAGTAGGTTGCCATTACTTTCTGCGGTAGACTGGTTGCCAACCAAGGTTATAGAATCCAGTCTGTTCTGTTATTTAATCTATAACTGGAGAGAAAAGAGGGATTAATACCTTTCCCAAGGGTATTTGCGCGTAAGACTTTAGCAGAACTGAAAATCCACATCTGCGTTGTTAATATTTGAGGAGGAATCAAGCGATATCATCATCACCCGGAATTGAGTCGCAGCCATCATATATATATATATATGGAATAAAAGCTGGACAATTAATTAGATTTATTACTTTATATATATACATGTATATATATATATATATATATATATATATATATATATTAAATCTAATTAATTGTCCAGCTTTTCTTCTTTCTTTTCGATAAAGACTTTCACAAATATGACATCTGCTCATGAACTTGATGTCAACAATTAACGTCCTTCATGAAATACATAATGTCAAGTGATGACGTCATCTGTGAAATATATTAAACAAAAACAAATACTAAATATGTTAAAAGCGTTAACTTCCAACAATACTCAAACAGCTTTAACATATAAAAGAAGCTCTTATGAAAACTGCTTGCTAATCATACCATTCTACTAATTTCAGGTCAAAACACCTATTCTTCTTCTATGTGCCTTGTCCTTTTAGGACATAGACGTTCATGTCCTTCTACGTCTTTCTAGCTCTGGTTGCTCTTAGCACGCTTTCTCCTGGTACACCATGCAACCACCTGATTAGGCCCTTCAAACAGGTTATTCTTTGCTTTCCTCTGTCTCGTTTTCCCTCTATCTGGCCTGTTAGTATCAGGTTCTCCAAACCCTCCTTCCTCATTTCATGTCCCAGGAACTTTAGTTGTCTCTTCCACATGCTCAATATTAATTTCCTTTTCGTTTCCGTCCTTTCCAAAACCTCACCATTGCTCACATGCTCGGTCCATGATATCTGAAGTATCCTTCTGTAGAACCACATTTCAGTTGCTTCAAGTTTTTTCTTTATCTTCAATGATATTGCCAAGCATTGAAGAACTGACATCACATAGCAATCCAGTACTCTCCTCTTTGTTTCTAGTGAAAGTTTCCTGTCTCTTAATACTTTACTCAACTTCTGAAACGCGTCCTTCTGCATGTCAATTCGCCTTCGGATCTCTGTGTCGCACTTTCCGTTTTCTGTTAGAACACATCCCAGGTATTTAGATTTTTGTATCTGCTTGATTTTAGCAACCCCTACCTGTATTTGGGGCTGCTCTTTTTGCTGATGACAATGCATTCGGTGTTCTTGCAGTTTATTTGTTGTTCTTTTTTGTCATTCTCTTCAGTTACCTTCTAGAGGAGGTCTTGTAGCTTTCTTTTCGTGTTTGCAATCAGCACTGTATCATCTGCGTACCTGATGTTGTTCAAATTGTGGCCTCTGATTACAAATCCTGGAATAACATCTAGGTTCCTCAAAGTATATCTAAAACCTTCGCATATGAGTACAATATCGCAGCATTCACTAAGAAAGGAAATGCAATGATTTCAAGGCAATAATGTTCCTTATATCAATACAAGCATCTTATTCACCTTTACAAATAAATATTTTTTAGGTCTAGTATGGCACCAACACCCTGTAAAGTTTGATGTCATTAGCAATTGTCTGTAGAAGTATCTCAAAACTATTCCATTATAACAGAAGCAAAAGTAACTTATATATACATTTAAACCTTGAAACAATGAAGCCACACAGGCATGGCTTCCGTGGGGCGTGTGTTCATAAACCAATTAAATGTCTGAATTCCAAGTGTGAAGCCTTCCGACTTCCAGTAGTCTTCTTTAGCTTATGAGTAAGACGGCTTTGCAAAGTGTAGTGATGATACATGAGGTAATAAAGATGGCGAAAAATATTACCAGCCCTGCGTTGGCAGTAGAGGAATGTGTAGACTATTACTTCGTTACAATTGCATGCCGAACCAACGCAGACGAGAACGTCAGCCATCTTAAATCTTTTAATAAGTTTGCCAACCAACGGTTGGCTGGCTGTTTTTCACATATGTTCTAAAGGTTCTCCTACCAGGAGTGGTCAGTAATTTCAGCTGGAAATCAAATGATACAATATATATGAATATGTTGAAATCTTCCAATTCCTGATTACTGGAAATTTTTTATCATTTATTGGTATCTTGTCTGATATGTAATGGGTGAGTGGAATAAATTATTGTTAACTATCTATCTTTCTCATTCCTTTTACATTTTCAATGAACCATTTTTCTATCTATACGTTTAATGTTCGCTCATTCATATCTACCAAAATTCATATTAGTTTATCTATCTATCTATCTATCTATCTATCTATCTATCTATCTATCTATCTGTCTCGCTTTCTCTCTCTCTCTCTCTCTCTATATATATATATATATATACATATATATATATATATATATATATCAGTCTGTTCATATCTATGTATTTATCTATGTATCTACCTATGTATCTCTCTGAGTCTGTTCAGATATATCTATCTATTTATATCTATAAAATGGATATATCTGTCTGTCTATGTGTTTGTGTGTCTCCATTCTAACGAACCCTACTCCTCCGAAACCCTTGGTCCGATTTCAACCAAAATTGGGTCACTTGTAGATCATGACATGAACCTTTGATGTACGCAATCGATATACAGAGTACGGCAAAAATCACCGAATCACTTAGAATTTACGAACTCTTCTCCTCCGAGACGCCTTATGCGAATTCAACTAAACTTGGGTAACTTGTAGATGAACATCCGAATCTATGATGTATATAAAAATGTTTCGAATCAATGTACAGGATTCGTCAAAAATCAACGACAAACATAATTTCGAGTCGTCTTTTTCGCACGTTTATGCATTTCTCCAAGACGCTTCACTCAAACTCAACCCAAATCGAGTAACTGGTAGATCAAGGTCTGATGCCTTGATATGCGAACAAAATTTCTAATTGACGCGCAGGGTGCAGCGAACATTAATGGAAATTTTGCTTTTTTCGATCGTTTATTTCTTCGAAACGCTTAGCTGTATTCTAACAAAAATTGGGCCTTTTTTGCAACTCAGACTTTCTGTCATAACAAATTCACGTTTTCTACAAGATTCCAACTCCCTCGACGTTGTAGGCAATATGCATCCACTTCTGCATCACAATGGCATCGCATCACATAACAGGCTTCCGTAACGCCCGTCCCTGTTCTTCCAGTTGAATATATATAATTCCCAAGCATGAATCCCGTTTTACAAATACAAAAAAGCTTTTTTAACTTAAGCATCACAGCAACCTCATACTAGAGCTTTTTGAATAAGCACTTGACCTTACCATTTTAACATTACGACTAAAAACCCGACCTATACATCTAGTCAATCTATCTTTCTCTCTCTCTCTCTCTCTCTCTCTATATATATATATATATATATGTGTGTGTGTGTGTGTGTGTGTGTGTGTGTGTGTGTGTGTGTGTTCACTATCTATCTACCTATCTATCTACCTTGTTTCCATCGATAGCTCAAATTCTCTAAGCCGCCTTATATCCTTTTTTAATCTTTTCACTCCAAGTAAGGTGGTAATACCACGAGTACACGGGAGGTGCAAGTAGTGAAGAGAAGACTAAGTATTGGGAAGATTGAGGAAAGGACAATTAAAAAAGAGAAGATGGTGATTAACGTTGCATTTAAATTTTTGAAGATTGTAGTAATCAGGAAAGCAAGAGTTCCACAAGCTGGAAGTGCGAGAAAAGAAACTCTTATTGGATGAATTTGGCTATTTCAACTGTAAATCTTATGCCAATCTAGTATTCTTCTTCTACGTGTCATGTCCTTTCAGAACGTAGGAAATCATGAGCTTCCACGCCTCTCTATCCCTGGTAGCTTTTAGCACGCTTTCGCCTGTTACATCACCCAAACCCCGCTCTGTCATCCACCCGCTCAGACCCTTCAAATATGTTATCCGCTGCTTTCCCCTGTCTCTTTTTCTAGTCCTCTTAAATTCATGTAGTTGAGGTACCAGGAAAAAAAAGCTCGTAAGAGAAGTTGTGATGAAAATATTTGTAGAAAAGACAGAAGGAGGCCGTGCCACGTCGGTGGGAGACTGACGTCGAGAAGATCAAGTCGATTATATTACAGATCCTTCTTTAAATTTAGTCAAGAACCTCGAGACCAGATATACCAGCATTATTCAATGCGCGGACGAATGATAGATTATGTGCAAAATGGATTCCGACGCGATTTTTTTTTTGGGGGGGGGCACGGCACAGAAATTGGGGAGCCGAGTTCGAATTCCAGTTGAATCCATTGCATTCACTTACGCACAAATACCCTTGGGAAAGGTATTAATCCGTCACTTCCCTCCTGTTATGCGGGATAATCTTCTGCCCAGTCAGTCATGTCTCTTTCGAGACATGATCGCCCAAGCGTATTTCACGTATGGCACGTAACTGACTGACAGTGACCCAACTTTCCTTGCAGTAGATGTAGCTATTAATCCCATGCACTCGCTCAATTCAAAGTCAGTGGAAAAATTAAAGCTAAGAAGGCGCTGTGTTTTGCTTCCCCGGAGTTTTGTATCAGCCATGCAGATTGCTGGCAGAAAAGGTTTTCTGTGCTGTTTAAAATAAAGTATTTTGGTTTTGGAGGTGATATCGATACGTTTCTCTGACCCTTTTTAAATCTCTATTCATATTAATCGATCTCTTATCGTAGCTATCACTTTCACTCACCCTTTGCTTATTTGCTATTTACTTCCCGTCATATTTTACCTTTATGCGCTTAAGAGATTATCGAGCTGATTAAAAATCAATGCTTTTGCCTAACTAATAAACTGAATTTCTCATGTCTCAATCATGATTATCTGTTACTTTTATTTGAATTTGTGTCATGGCTAAATTGCTGGAACCTGACACGCTCAATAACTATGCAACCAATCCCCTTGTATTATCTACATAACTTGATATTTTTAATAATATCAAATCGTTAATAAAATTGAAGAATGTATGTCATATATATATATATATATATATAGAAAATGATGACAAACACGTAAAAACCGAGAAGATAATACAACAAATGATCTAATTAATATAAAATATTAAATCGATAAAAATAGGAAGTTCAATGGATACAATATAATATGTAGAGAAGAATTTATTTCGGCAGTTAAAATACAAGATGCTTCATCAGATCAGAAAAATTCTTTTTTGTTTTTTTGTTTTTCGGGTCTGATGAAGGAACTTCTATTTTAATTACTACCGAAATAAATTCTATGTTTATAACCGTTTAATTATGCGTTGAGATTTATTCTCCTCTCTCTCTCTCTCTCTCTCTCTCTCTCTCTCTATATATATATATATATATATATATATATATATATATATATGTATATATATCGCAGGTCAATTGGAAAGCCACTCTTGCGTTATAAAGACAAACTTAAAGACAACATGAAGCAATGCAGCATCTCATTTGCTTCCTGGGAACACATAGCGTCTGAGAAAAGAAGCTGATGCCTGTCCTGCTTCACATCTATACAAAGGCATGAACGCAGCCGACTTGATCATCGAGATCAACTGCGTGCACATATTAAAGAAAGTTGCCATAATGCTGCTCCTCTCAATGCCACTGTGGCTTTGTCGCACGCAGTAAACCAGACCTTGCTCTCCAATGACAGAAACATGTGGCAATTAATCTTCAACCACTCAGGCAAAATAGATAGACCATATGTTCCGTCTGTCTAAAAGTTTGCAATATTCCTGCAGGCCTTGGGAAACACATGCGTCCATAAAAGTTGAGTGACCTTTTATTTTACTGGTCGGTCATTTGTTGCATGCAATGAGTCAAGCAGATAGATAGATAGATAGATAGATAGATAGAGAGAGAGAGAGAGAGAGAATGAACTTAGATAGATAGATAGATAGATACTGTGAAAGAAAGGAAGCATAGATAGATAGATAGATAGATAGATAGATAGATAGATAGATAAATAGATATGGATATTTAGGGAGGGGAGATAACCCGGTTAAGCTACCATGGTTTAGACGTTTACAGTTTCCTCAGGCGAAACCGAAAAGTTCGAAACCATGTTAACGCAACCGGCTGATTTTTCCTATCTAAATTTTCTACATGTTGAAGCTTCATCTTCATTTAAACATGTACTGAGCACTTTCTTATACAACTGCTTACTTACTGGTTTAATTTAATTTAAATCTGACGTATAATAATATAATATCAAATCGTTAATAACATTGAAGAATTTATGTACTCCGAAATATGTAGAGGGAATTATGACAAACACGTAAAAACTGAGAGAATAATACAAAAAATTACCTTTTTTTTACATCGCATGTCAGTTGGAAAGTCACTCTTTTGTTATAAAGACAAACTTAAAGACAATCTGAAGCGATGCTGCATATCATTTGCTTTCTGGGAAAGTTCAGTATCTATCTATCTATCTATCTATCTATCTATCTATCTATCTATCTATCTATCTATCTATATACATACACACATAAATATATATAGGAATGTACGTATATATATATATATATATATATATATATATATATATATATACATACACGTACAACCTCCATATATATTTCTGAGAACAGAAAATTGTGGAATTGAAAAATCTAATGATGTAATGGAAAGACAGAAGACAGAAGGACATTGCGTCATGTGAACTGTTGATATTTCATTAGTCGAGCCATGCTCCCCACCATCCCCATTGCCTCCGATTAACTTAAAGAGTTAATTTTGAAAAATGCGCTTTCGATAGGAATCCCGAAAGAACGTTATTGTTTTTTTTTAAATCAGGTGAGAATATATATATATATATATATATATATTACTTGTTAATTACGGTCATATCACGTTGAATACACCGGTTCCAGCTCAATCCCGAAGTTAAGCAACGTTGAGCCTGGTCAGCTTGGGAATACCAGGTGCTGTAAGCGTTTATGGCCGGATGGGCGTTGTGGTGCGGTGGATATTGGCTCGAAAAAGAGAAACACTGTACATTCACTTGCGCATTGGTACCCTTGGGAAAAGTATTAATCCGTCAATTCCCTCCAGTTATGGGCTAAATAACTGAGTTCTGCTGTTCATGCGAACTTCTGCACCGATTGTTTGTTATCAGCGGTTCCAAAAAGTGTGGATGGTGCTACACAAGCCTTCACCACTCTAAACAATTCATTGTGTGACCGTCTAACTGAGTTAGACACTCATACGTTGAAATCGACGCGAGAGTCCATAATTATATATATATATATATATAATTATGGAAATTATATAAATATATATATATCCAGAAATTAATGACAAACACGTAGAAACCGAGAGGTTAATACAAAAAAATTATCTAATTAGTATAAAATATTTAATCGATAAAAATAAATAGCTCTATGGATACAATATAATATGTAGAAAAGAATTTATTTCAGCAGTTGTAAAAATACAAGCTGCTTCATCAGACCCGAAAAATAAAAAAAAATCTATTTCATTCTTTTTTAGTTGTGCATTATATTTCTGTCGAATATGCGAATGGCATTGTTATTAATATTTGAGAAGTCGGGTTTATATTAAAATGTTGTGAAAGGTATGCCTAATTTGTTAGTCAACAACATAAATAGAAAAGTCTTTGCTCATAAATTAATTATATACTAATATTTTATGTTAATTAATTTCTTTAAAATGTGTAGTAGATGAGGAGATTAAGTTAGCTATTTAGATTAAATTGTTATGAGAACAAATTTATATATTTCAGAACATTCAATTTTATTGTTTAGCAAGCAAGAATTTTTTTCTTTCTTTTTATCGGATATTTTTTAATTTGCGACAGCCAGGTTTGTGGAAGGTTCGCAATTTTGAAAAGTTAATAGATAAATGGAACATACAAAGAATGTAAATCCTTTTTAATATATATATATATATATATATATATATATATATATATATATATATATATAATTATGCAAACGTTTTACCTTTGAGAATTTAATTATAACGTAATCAATAAATTTATTTTAAAATATTTAGCCACAAAGATATTGTTATCTTTAAAGAATTGATTAAAAATTAATCAGCAGACGATCAATGTAAAATAGTATTGTCTGCTTTCTCAAAATTTGGGGAGAAAAGAAAAAAATGGATATTTATAAATAAACAAAAGATGACAAACGGTAGACTTATAAATGCTTTAAATAGATTCTAGTAAGAACAGTTGTGTAGCATAACACCGTGAATCAACTTTCTTAGCATCAAAGCTAGCAATTCACTCTAAGTAGTCTTTCCACTTCATGTCACTGCAAAACTTTGGCCAATTTGATTTCATCGAAACTATTAGACTTATAATCAAGACATTTTAAAGAGTAATTGAAAGATATGTAAAAAGCTAATTTTGAATAATTTCAGAATTTGGCGATCAGTATCTAAGTGCTGATCATTAATTTTTTATAAGGGTTAACATTTGTTTATACTTCTGAGATGAGGTAATATTTACATTATTTACATTGTTCGAACTGTCGTCCTTATCATTATTGGGATGTTCACGACGTTTCGGCCGTTATATGCTCTAGCCTTCTTCAGGTGCTACGAATTTTTCAAAGCTTAGTGGACAAAAGCGTTTGTTAGATTCAATGACTTGACTTGACTGCTGTAGCAGTGATAAACAAATAACTTAGAGAGTTGAGTTAAAGGGAGATAACTCCACGGCACCCAGAAGTGGCATCGCATTTAAAATGAGAATGATATACCCTTGTGATCGGAATAAAGAGTTCAATTCAAAATGCCTAGTACCCGAAGAAGGCTGGAACGTACAACGGCCGAAACGTGACAACAAAGATGAGGATAAAAGTTCAAACAGTGTAAATAATGGCTTAACATTTTTGTAGATGTAACAGGTGAAGAGGCTCATCCCTTGTTTCCTGTTTAGGATGCGGTTTCCGGTTTTCTCTTTTCCAATCTCTTCACTCTTATGTATCCCCTGCACATCAGTGGCGTTACCGCCTTGCTCGGGGTGATATGATTAAAAAAAAAAATCGAATTGTTGTCATTTATTTTTTTTTAAAAACTCTCTTAAACAAGCTTAACTAAAAAAGTTTTAAATATAATTTAGAACAATAATGTTCATGGTTTTAGGAAATCTTCGTTACAATAATCAATTACTACAATTTAATTTTGGCTTACAACTATATAGCGTTGAAACATCAGTTTCTGGCCGTTTTTTTGATTTTCAAGGGCATTTTCGAATATTTTATGATAGTTTACTCGTTCAAATTTTGTCGAATTTCTTTTAGCGCCTTTTTCTTTCTTTGCATCAGTTCACAGGTTCACTGCAGCAGACTGTAAGGATTTTCCCTTATTTTCTTTGTTTTACCATGGATTTTACGCCATTTTATGTTCGGTTTTTATTTTTTTTTATCTTTAGAGTATTTGCTGATATATTCTTAAAAATTCCCGCAGTTGTGAAATAAGTAACGTCTCTGTGCTGACGAAGATCATATTAAACTTCATTCTCTGAAGCTCGTACAGCAGCCATAACTGTAGCATTTCTGCTACGACGAAGTTCACGCTGGGCATAATTCTGTAAAGCTCTTGTAGCGGCCATAGCTGTAGTAATTGTATTTAGACGAAGCCCACGTTGAGTCTCATTCTCTGAAGCTCGTGCAGCTGCTATGGCAGAAGCATTTCTGCTCAAACGATGTTTTTGTTGAACGTCATTCTGTAAAGCCCCTGCGTCTGTTTTGGTCTTTGCTTTCGTTGATAGCATAAGCTGATGTTCTTCGTTAGTCACTGAAGCACTGGAGGTTGCAGTTAAGGAAGCATTTATGGATTGTTTAAATGAACACTTATCATTTTCAATAGAATGTGTAGATACAATGGGGGAAGCATCTTTAGATTGTTGACTTAAACAAACCTCGTCAATGGACATAGCCATCGCATTCACAGTTCATTTCACACTTTGGGACTGCCTACTACTCGACGAAACCTCCCGTTGACTCCTTTTGTTCACACAATTGGCTTTTAGTCAAATTTACGGCGTGTCATTTCTTTCTAGGCATTTAGATTGGGAGCGCGAAATTGGTCGAGAATGGGAATCAAGAATATAAAGCAAAACCAGAGCGTTATTTTCACTAATCAGATTTCGAAATAGCAAGTTTAGAAATGATTCACTTTCTTAGACGGCAATTTTTTATTTAAATAAGCCTATGCGGACGCTACAGTACTGATTGCGGACACGGAAAGTAAACTGCAAGATCTCATACAGAAAGTAGCAGTGGAGAGTGACAAGAAAGGACTACAAATAAACTTTAAGAAAACTGAGTGCATGGTCATCAGCAAAAGATACAACCCAAAATGCCAAATACAGGTAGGGGATAACAGAATCAAACAAGTCCAAGAATTTAAGTACCTAGGAAGTGTTCTATCAGGAGATGGAAAGTGCGACACGGAGATCCGAAGGCGAATTGGCATGGCAAAGGACGCGTTCCATAAGATGAGCAAAATACTAACACACAGGAAAATCTCAATAGAAACGAAGAAAAGAGTGCTAGACTGCTACGTGATGTCAGTTCTTCAATACGGCTGTGAATGCTGGACAATATCATCGAAAATGAGGACAAAACTGGAAGCGGCCGAAATGTGGTTCTACAGAAGGATGCTACGGATATCGTGGACTGAGCATACAAGCAACGACGAAGTGTTAGAAAGAATGGCAACAAAAAGGAAATTGATGCTGAGCATCAGGAAGAGACAACTAAAGTTCCTGGGACATGCAATGAGGAAGGAGAGCCTGGAGAATCTGATACTGACTGGACAGATAGAAGGAAGGCGAGACAGAGGAAGGCAGCGAATAACATATTTGCAGGGTCTGATCAGGTGGATGACGGAACGGGGGTTGCCAGGAGCAACAGGAACAAACATACTAAGAGCCACAAGGGATAGGGAGACGTGAAGATCCATGATCGTCTACGTCCTGAAGGGACAGGGCACATAGAAGAAGAAGAAGAAGAAGAAGAAGAAGAACCTGCATGAGGTATGATGTTTTAGTAAGTATAGTAAATTTCTAGCCATCATCAAGGAAAAATGTATCAACAAAATCGTATTTGGATTGCACAGCGCTCGGAGCAATTGAGTAAGGGCAGTTTTTATTTTCACAGAGGAGTTGAGGTCGCTGTTTTAGCCAAGCGTGATAAGAAATCTTAAATTCAAGAAATGCCTTAGTTTAAGTTTTACAATTTGGTAACTTTGATGAGCCCTGCTTGTGCAAAATTCAATTTATTGCCAAAGTAGATTGATTGTAGAATATGAGAATACTGTCCGAAAATAATTCTTAATTCTTAATTTCAGTAGCACCTCGACTTACGTCGTTTGGACTTACGTCAGTTTCGAAGTTATGTCGTTACGTTAAAATTACATCCGTTCAAATAAATTAATTACATTGATTGAAAAAGATTTTGTGTGCATCAAAGGTTCGGATATTGATCTACAAGTTATCCGATTTTGGATGAATTCGTATAAGACGTCTTGGAGGAGATGAGTTGGTAAAGTCTAAGTGATTTGGTGATTTCTGCCGTACCCTGCAAATTGATTGGAAAAAAATTCGCGTACATCAAGGGTTCATATCATGATCGATATGTGTCCCAATTTTAGTTGAAATCGAACCAAGGATTTCGGAGAAGTAGGGTTCGTTAGAATGGAGACACGTACAACCAAACACGCACAAACACACACACACACACAAACATACACACACACACACACACACACACAGACAGACAGACATATTTTTTTATATATACAGATTACATTGATTCGAAAATTTTTTGTGTATATCAAAGTTTCGAACCTTCATCTACAAGTTACCTGATTTTAGTTGAATTCGCATCAGGCGTCTCAGAGGAGAAGAGTTCATAAATTCTTAGGGTTTCGGAGATTTCTGCCGTAACCTGTGAATCGATTCAATTTTTTTTCTTTACGTAAATCAAAGATTCATGTCATGATCTACAAGGGAACCAATTTTGGTTGAAATTAGACCAAGGGCAAGGGTTTTGGAGGGGTAGGGTTCGTTAGAATAGAGACACACAAACACACAGACAAACAGACAGACAGACAGACATATCCATTTCTATATATATATTCAATAAAAAATGAGATTTTTTTCAAAATACAATATTTGCCAAGAAACTTTTAACTTAATGAAAAAACGCTCAATACACCCAAACAAAAATGAGGAGCAATTTAAAACATAAAATATTTAAAAAAATAATCTTTCTACCAATTTGATATCGTCAGGTAATAAACTTGGATTTTCCATCCATAAAGGAAAAAAGAAATAAGTAAAGAACGAAGGAAGAGAAAAATCATTTACCCTATTTGCATCGTTCGGACATTTGTCATCTAGTTTCTCATAGACACGACAATTCGGCGTTGTACGCTCCGATCTTCTTCAGGTGATTAGAATTTTGAAATAAACCTTTTATAGATTGTTCTAGTTCCACGATCCATGCCTCTTCCGAATGTCTCAGTATCAGTTATGTCAGTTAAATCACACTTAAATCAAGTTTTTGTTCACCTCTGCTGTCGCCTGGCATTGAACTCACAAGTGAGTCAAGTCACTGAATTCAACAAACGTTTTTATCATCAGGGCAATGTGTTGTGAATATGACAACACAGATGACAACGTGACTCTCTTATAGATGAAACTCTTATAAATGACAACGTGAATATGACAACACAGATGACAATGTGTTGTGAATATGACAACACAGATGAAGATAACATTCAGAACAATATAAATAGTGTAAATAATTACAATACCTCATTTCAGAAACATAGAGAAATAGAAAAACAACACATTACGTAGATATTCTTAGCCAGGCTGATAACTGTTTACTTCGTTCCTCCTGTTCTTTGTCAGCGGTATGTTTAGTCGTGTCTTAGGGCGGAAAATTCAATTTACTGCCTGCCGATAAGAAATTGGTATAAACCGCGGTAGCAGAAGGATTGGTGTCCTGAGAGATTTTATTGAAATTTACTTTATGACTTCGAGACGCCCCTTGAATTGATATTGTTATGGTGACCTATCTACATTGGAATGAACTCTTCCTCCTACATAAATACTAACCTACTTCTTCTTCTTCTATGTGCCCTGTCCCTTCAGGACGTAGGCGATCATGGTTCTTCACGTCTCCCTATCCCTTGTGGCACTTAGTATATTTGAGCCTGTTGCTCCTGGCAACCCCCGTTCCGTCATCCACCTGATCAAACCCTGCAAATATGTTATCCGCTGCCTTCGTCTGTCTCTCCTTCATTTTATCTGAACATTCAGTATCAGGTTCTCCAGGCTCTCTTTCCTTATTGCATGTCCCAGGAACTTTAGTTGTCTCTTCCCGATGCTCAATATTAATTTTCCATTCTTTCCAACACCTCAACATTGCTCACATGTTTTGTTCATGATATTCGCAGCATCCTTCTGTAGAACCACATTTCAGCTGCTTCAAGTTTTTCCTTCATCTTTGATGATATTGTCCAACATTCACTGCCATATTCAAGAAATGACATCACATAGAAATCTAGTACTCTCCTCTTTGATTTTAGTTAAAATTTCCCGTGAATTAATACTTTACTTCGGATCTCTGTGTCGCACTTTCCGTCTTCAGTTAGAACACTTCCCAAGTATTTCAATTTTTGTACCTGTTTGATTTTAGTATCCCCCACCTGTATTTGGCATTTTGGGTTGCTCTACCAAACCAACACCTTGGAAGAACTTAAGGGCGAAAAAGAAGTTATATCTTCCATTTTACAAGAGTCCCTGGTAAAATCAGTTGGCGCGATTCAAGAAGCTATTAGCGAAATCTGGTGTCCTTATTGTATTTTATATAAAACCTCATACAAAACTACAAATTTCCTTTTTGTTGCCATTCTTTCCAACACCTCCTCGTTTCTTGCATGCTCAGTCCACGATATCCGTAGCATCCTTCTGTAGAACCACATTTCGGCCGCCTCCAGTTTTGTCCTTATTTTCGATGATATTGTCCAGCATTCACTGCCGTATTGAAGAACTGACATTACGTAGCAATCTAACCTACTAGACTTCCTAAAAGAGGCAGTCGATATGCAGTGTAACTTGACAGTTCAGACGGACACTGCTTATTTTGTATATATTTTTTGTTATTTCAGTGCACTTGTTCAACCTGCCTTCTTCTTTTCATCTCTTACTTCCTAGCCCTAACAGGACACAACAGATATTCTTAGCCTTTCTATTGAGAATTGTGCAAGAGAGGTTACTTCTTTGGATGGAGCCGGTATAGATGCTTTCATTACCTCTCGAAAACATCAGGTGAAACCTCAGTCTTGTCTATGGTTCACACCGGCTTGTTTTTTTTCTTTTTGGCTATACCAGCGTGACGTTTACGATCACAACAGACTCACATTAGTGGCTTTACATTATAAATGCTAACGTGTTCTCGAAGGAACCAAGACTATGTTTACTGTTAGAATAAGGCAAATTATTGCATCTAACAATTTGAACTCTCGTGATTAGTGGCGGCTCTGTAATAGCATATTAAATAAGAGTGACTTTTCTATTCCTTTCTTTTCAATTAATTTGAAACCTTAAAATCTTCTGCTGATAAAGAAGAAGAATTCTCCGTAAATTCTTCTTAACTCTACTCTTGACTCATCTGGAGAATCCTTGCCTGACTTTCCATTAAGAACTGAGACTCTGTTGAGTAATATGCACATAATCCCTTCCACGGTTTCTGTTATCATCTCTAACCTGGATCATCAGGAAGCATGTGAACCTGGTGGTACCCATGTAAGTCCTTAAGAAATGTGCTCACAAACTGATTACTATTCTCTCTAAACTCTATAAGAATTGCCTTTCTGCCTGTTGCTTTCCTGCAAGTTTGAAATCATCTGTTGTTCTACTCTTGTCATCATCGCCGTGGATATACTATTGTTATTTCGGGCCCATGTACGGATTCAGCCTGCAGCTCGTCGAAACTGACTGTAGCTACCATTTCTCGGTTAAACCATCCACTCTTCGGAACAATTTCGGTGCTAAAATTTGTGCCTCATCTTCATTTTTCACTGCAACACTGTTCTGGCTTATAACTGATTTCAAGCGATGATGTTTCGTCTCGGAGAAATATTGGCCTCTACACACCTCAGAATTTTCTCATAAGAGTTTTAATCTCCTAGACAGTACTATAGTGTCATTGTATTTTGTTTTTGATGCTATGCTTAACGATTCTACAATCTGAAGTCTTTTTTTACGATTCATATTATATTATTTTCTGTATTTTGTTATTTGACTCGCAGACTTTTTAATATTCTTAAATTTACTTCATTTAACTATTGTTATCATTATTAAGTTTAATACCCGTTTTCAAAGCATATATACGTTACCTTCTTGGAAAAATGACGCAACATGATCTTAAATCTAATTTACCGACGGTGCCACTAGTCTGTGTTCAATATGAGATAAAAGTAAACAGTTTTAATTTCTATTCTCAAGGTTTTCCCCACTTCGAAGACTGACACAACACAATCTTCCTATTTTCATTTTTTCATCGGTGTCGATTACCTGTGCTTAAGCCTAAATATTTTTAAATTAGCCAAAAACGAAGACAAGTAAACAAATTTGGTTTTTATTTTGCATTTGATTATTTTTTTCTGCTGATAAACTAAATCGAAATTAAAAAAGAAATTTTAGCGAAAAGCAAAGCTTGAAAACGAATTTCGGCAGCCATTTTTAACGTTATTCTTCTTCTTGTGTACCCTGTCCTTTCAGAACGTTGGTAATCATGGCTCTCCGCAATTTTCTGTCCTTTGTTCATAAAATTTGTCTCTATGAAATATTTTTTATAATCATTTCACCCCAAGCAAGACAGGGCCGCCACTGACGTGCAGGGCGATAAAGTAAGAAAAAAAAAACTGGGTACAGGGGATGCCGAAGAAAAGAAAAGAGATGAATGAGATATATTGGGAGGTGGGTGGGAATTACAGAGATAGAAGGTAGTAAATGACGTTGTATTTAAACTTTTGCAGATTGTAGCTAACAGGGAAGCAATTACTCGGAAAGAAGTTCCATAGGCGGGAAGTGTGAAAAAAGAAGCTGAGGGAGAAGAAGTTATGGTTACATTTGACTCTTAAAATTTGCTCTGATATCTATGCTATGTAGTTTCTTCGTTGTTTTCCTCTGTCTCGCTTGCCGTCTTGTGAGTATCAAATTTTTCAAGCCTTCTTTCCTCACAATATGCTTGAGAGATTTCAGCTGTCTCTTTCTGATGTTAAGTATACGTGTGCCTTTTTGTTTCCATTTTCTCTAAAACTTAGTTGTTACAGACATTCTCGAACTATGGTATTCTAAGCATCCTTCTGTAGAACCGCATTTCTGTTGTTTTAAGTTTTAATAAAGTTAAAACTTAATAATTATTTCATTCTCTTCTTTCTCCTACCCTACCTTACTAACTCCGATCCATAAACCTTTTCTTCGTAAACAGATGAAGGAGATATTTTTTTGTTAGACCACGGCGCACAGGTACGTATATGTGTTGGGGCATAAGTATATATTACACTGTATTACAACGTATTTCACCGACTAAACCTCACTCCATGTTCTTGCTAGGGAAACAGGTTGTTAGCAAACCAGCAGGATGAAAAATAAGACCTACCAAAATGCAGAAGAAATTTCGATGAGTCGAAGGCTAGCTAACTAGAGGCGGTATCTCAATAAACCACGGTGGAGCAGGCAATGGGAAATCATCTCACTATTATCCCAAGAAATATAATGGCATTGGTCAAACGAAATATGAAACATAACAGCATGAAGAATATTAAGTCTATGGGAATTAACTCCACGCTTGGCCCAAAACAGGTGTCGTCACCTGACCATCTTTCAGCGACTATTCCTCGAAAATTTTTTCCGAGATTGACCACTGTTCACTTCCATGCGGAATGATATTACATAATAATACAGTAGTCGTTTCTTTGTTTCTAACAACATTTTATTAATACTTTGCTTAGCCTTTGGAAGGCATTTTTGTTATCCCAATGCGCCTTCTTGTCTTTGAACTTTGCGCAGCTTTATATTTTCTCGCAGTCACTCAATTCAAGTGCTTCGTTTGCAAGGCTTAAAATTCGAAACCTAAGAAAATGGCTTCTTTATGAACCCGGGGGAGCGAACATCGATCAACATTGACTTTTGACTACCGAATTTGTATACTTGCAAATACGGATGGGAAAACAGCGGGCAAAGTTATTTTCGTAATATCAAAAGGACTTTCAATTTTAAGAAATTTTAAAATGAGAAAACATTTGGGAAATCAATCAACAGGAAAGTTTTGAAGGATGATTTCTGATTACTCAAAGTTTAAAACATTCAGAAATCTCAAGTTATAGGTTGAAGCAAATATAATTATGAGATGTAATTACTCGATACTGAAAATGTCCTTATTAGACAATATAGTCTAATGTGCGTCGTGATGCAGTGGATATCGACTCGGAACGACAAATCGGGGTGCCGAATTCGAATTTCAGTTGAATTCTTTGCATTCACTTACGGGCAAGTTAGTAATACGTCTCTTCCCTTCAGTTATGGTTTAAATAATAGGCCAGATTGGGTTCTATAGCCTTGGCTGGCAACCAGTCTACCGCAGAAAGTAATGACAACATACTGCGGGATAATCAGTCATGTCTTTTTCGAGACATGATCGCCTAAAGCGTGTATCAGGTGTGGAACTTCACTGACTGAATCTAATAGATTCGTTTAATGCTAGAATCTACACAGTTTTCAGTAATTCATCTTAGAAGGAGACGACTCGGGAAATTTGATTTGTGTTTTGTAGAATTTAAAAGGAATTCTTTATAACGAATTGCTAAAAAAATGAACGGACTTGTCTTGCGTAAATTTTTTCTTCTATGTAGTGTGTCTCTTCTGTACTTAGGAGATCATGGCTTTTCACATCTCCCTATCCCCTGTAGCTCTTAAGACACTTTCTCTTGTTACTCCCCAAAACACTGCTCTGCCATACATTTGCTCAAGCACATCAAGTATGTCATGCATTGTTTTCCTCAGTCTCTCTTTCTCTCTGTCTGTCCTGTTAGTATCAGCTCCTTCTTCCTCATTGCAAATCCCAGAAACTGTCTTTTCCTGATATTATGTATAAGCTTCTATTTCGTTTCCATCCTCTCCAAAGCCTCGTCCTTGCTAACATATTCGTTTCATAATATCCTCAGTATCCTTATGTAGAACCATATTTCTTTTGCTTCAAGTCTTTCCTTCATCTTTGATGAGATTGTCCAGCGTTCGATAACATATTGAAGTACAGATATCGCATAACAATCCAGTACTCTCTTCTTTGTTTCCATCGACATTTTCATGTCTCTCAATACTCTACTCAGCTTTTGGAATGCATCCTTGGCCAACCCAATACGCCTTCGGATCTCAGTGTTGCACTTTCCGTCCCCTGTTAGAACACTTCCCATGTATTTTCCTGTCTCTCAATACTCTACTCTGCTTCTGGAATGCATCCTTGGCCAACCCAATACGCCTTCGGATCTCAGTGTTGCACTTTCCGTCCCCTGTTAGAACACTTCCCATGTATTTTCCTGTCTCTCAATACTCTACTCAGCTTTTGGAATGCATCCTTGGCCAACCCAATACGCCTTCGGATCTCAGTGTTGCACTTTCCGTCCCCTGTTAGAACACTTCCCATGTATTTTCCTGTCTCTCAATACTCTACTCTGCTTCTGGAATGCATCCTTGGCCAACCCAATACGCCTTCGGATCTCAGTGTTGCACTTTCCGTCCCCTGTTAGAACACTTCCCATGTATTTTCCTGTCTCTCAATACTCTACTCAGCTTTTGGAATGCATCCTTGGCCAACCCAATACGCCTTCGGATCTCAGTGTTGCACTTTCCGTCCCCTGTTAGAACACTTCCCATGTATTTTCCTGTCTCTCAATACTCTACTCTGCTTCTGGAATGCATCCTTGGCCAACCCAATACGCCTTCGGATCTCAGTGTTGCACTTTCCGTCCCCTGTTAGAACACTTCCCATGTATTTTCCTGTCTCTCAATACTCTACTCAGCTTTTGGAATGCATCCTTGGCCAACCCAATACGCCTTCGGATCTCAGTGTTGCACTTTCCGTCCCCTGTTAGAACACTTCCCATGTATTTTCCTGTCTCTCAATACTCTACTCAGCTTTTGGAATGAATCCTTGGCCATACCAATCCGCCTTCGGATCTACGTGTCGCACTTTCCGTCCTCTGTTAGAACACTACCCAGGTATTTAAATTTCTGTACCTGCTTGATTTCAGCCTCCGTGACTTGTAGTTATCATGTTGGGCTCCTCTTTTTACTGATGACTACGCATTCAGTTTTCTTGCAGTTTATGTTTAGTCTTTTCTTTTCGCTTTTTTGAGTTAGCTTCTGTAGGAGGTCTTGTAGTTTCCTTTCAGTGTCTGCTATCAGAACTGTATCACATGCGTACTTAATATTTGTTCAGAATGTAGTCGTCAGTGATGAGTCATGGTAGGACTTCTAGCTCTCTCAGAATTGCCTCACTATATAGACCTGGGGAGTGAGCTTCTACCCCACTAATAACCACAGAGTTTGTATAAGAAGTTCAAAGTATTTTTCTAACTTTTCGCGCTCAGACTGTCGAGTATTTGGCTTCTTTTTAATCAATATGTCATGATAAGACCCAAAATATCGAAACATTTGATCCTATTAAACCGGATTCTTCCGTTTATGATGAAATACGTAATTTATCCGAAATATGGGGTAGGGACATAGAAAGGCAATCAAAATAATTTGATGAATGAATAATGAGTCTGTGAAATGATTTAAATAAAATATTCTATTAAAATTGCCGGGAACTTTTCATTTGACTCTGAACTACAAACTCACATATTTTATTCATGTCACGCGTCTATATTATGAAACCGAGCAAAGTGATTTTGAAAGAAGAATAACATTTAAAAAAAATAAAAAATAAAGTTGGAAGGAAGCAAGCATGAATATTCATTCCAAAAGAAAATCGAATATTTCCTATCGTTGTTAAATAAATTTAGTTTAGTCTGGCACAAGGCCTTAGCAATAGAGTAAAACAACGATCGGAGACATTACACCTGTGAATTCGTCTGTAAGACGTGTCTGCTCACCAGAACGCCTATAGGCGTTTGCAAGAAATACAAAAAGAAAAAAGAAAGAAATGGTAAAGGAAAGAAAAAATGAAAGAAAGAAAGAAGGAAAAAGTAATGATATAAAAAAGATTTCAGATCTAAAAAAATAAGTGTTAAAAGTACGAAAGTATTTCTAAAAGAAAGAAAGAAAGAAAGAAGGAACGTTTTAATATTCAAGAAATAAAAAAAAACAGATAATTTTCAGGTTTTTAATGTTTTGTTTTTCAGAAGAAAAAAATCACCCGAAATTAAACGACCATCTTTGTTTGAAATCTCATTTTCTTTCTGTGTGCGTCTGTCTGTCATTCAGTCTCGGTTTTTCTCATCAAATTCTTTCTCATTTAATGGAGACCAAGTTTTTTCTTTTCTGCTGAAAAAATTTCGATGCCATCATGTTTTCTCTTATCGTAGCCGACTGACTTCATCAAAAATAAATTTTCAAAAATCAGCATTGTACAAGACAAGAATTCGTTGAATGATTAATCAGTCACTTGGTCCATTGGTTGATTTTTTTTTCTTTGAAAGCGAGAAATTGTCCGACATCTGTGTCCATCGCTAACGAGCCGAAAATGATTGTCAATATTGTGACAAGTGTAAGTTTGTTAATACTTGAATGCAATTCGTTTTACGACAAGAAAAATAAAATCGGAAATGAAATTGAGGAAAAATTACATGTTTAATCATATCACATTTTTATGTTTCATGAGAATTTTTGGCTTTCGAAAGAAGTGACAGCCAAGACACGTTTATGGCAAGTGTATTTCGACTAATCATAAGGCAAATATTTTTCGACCAATAATATGGTAATTGTATTTCGACCAATAATAATAATGCATAACTGACAAGGCCGCTTTCAAACTCTGCCGTGGCTGGAAAGAGTGGATTGGGCAACTTCAGAGCGGCCACATGTGGGAGTAGTACTCCATATATATACAGAGTGTACAAAAAAAAAAAAAAAAAAAAAAAACAACTTGCGGGGTGGATTCCTCACACCAAAACATAGATAAAAAGTCTATATAAACATATGTCCGCAAATCCTTCATTTTTGAGTTATTAAGTTTAAAGAAAGCCTTGCGTCCAATACAGTTTTAAAGAAAGCCTTGCGTCCGTAACAATTTTAAAGAAAGCCTCGCTCCGGTACCATTCTTACGACTGCATATCTGCCTACTCACTATATGATTAACCTGCTATTGTTAAACGGAACACTTCTCAGTTAACTATATATAATGATTTGTACCCACAGAACACACCAATAACCTGAAACAGAATAGACGTAATAATTATCCCAAACCCGAGCAACCTTTCGGCCAACACTTATCAAGGGCTTCGTTGGCTTAATTATAAAGAGTCAAAGAAGGACAGAATAAAGGATTTCTTTTAAACGAGTTCCATTTTCTCCCAGTATTGTAAGTAATCCTTTGTTTTGTCCTTCTTTGACCCTCTATAATTAAGCTAACGTAGCCCTTGATAAGTATATATATATATATATATATATATATATATATATACATATATATATAAGTAAATTAACCTAGTGAGCCAACAAACCTACAAAGGTTTCACCTAAAAGGATCTTCAGGGGAGGTTGAGCCAACCTCCCCTGAAGATCCGTTTAGGTGAAAACTTTTTTAGGTGAAACCTTTAGGTGAAACCTTATTTTGCTCTGCTTACGTATTGAGCGCTTTTTTGTTATTGATTACTCGTCGCGGATTTTTTCTTTGGGCTACGTACTGGCTCGGATCAAATCGCTTTGGCTGATGTTCATGTGCTTAGCTCCTTCTTTTATTACAACCATTTTTTCCTTCCGCGTATATACGCGGAGGATTTTTTGAAACGAGTATAGTGATAAGTTTGCACACACACACACACACACACACACACACACACACACATATATATATATATATATATATATATATAATGCATTTAGCCCTCTTTAATGCGAGTTTCGCTAAAAATGACAAACAAGTTTCTATGATAATTTTTTTTAATCTAATTTGTCATGTGACGACAATATCAACTACGAACACGTCCACAATGTGCTGACCGTATTTGGAAAATAAGCAATTCATATGACTCTACATAGATCCATAAAACAATATATATATATATATATATATATATATATATATATAGTTAAAGCAAAATAAAATTCATCCACGAATGGCTAAAACTATAGGCGAAACATCTTGGATAAATAAAACATTTAGACAATTTTTTTATGAAAAAGATAAAAAGATTGCATGAAAAATTATATAAAAAATCTTAACCGTAACACCTTGTCTGTCATTTTTAATGAAACTTGCATATATATATATATAAGTGACTTGAATTATATATATATATATATATATATATATATATATATATATATATATATCAGAACAAGTTAGAATAAAAAGAACCCTAATTAAAAATTACTTTCCTAAACACGTCGTCGAAAAAGAAAAAAATAAAATCTAACTTAACGAAATTTAGAAAAATAACGCCAAATCTCTCCTAGGCGCAAAATAAATAAATAGACGTGACATTCATTTATTCTGTTCTAACTAGATGCAACCTAATTATAAACAAGAAAAACATATTTCACCGGTACATATCAGTCAACGATCTTTAACAAACGCCTAAGATTTATCATCTATTATAAAAAAAAAGTTTGAAACATCTAATTTAATTATCATCAACAAAACCGAGCTTCAAAAATGCTTCCTGTGTGAAAAAAAAATATTGGTCTATGAATTCTGGTTACCTCCTCCCACCCTGGAGATTGTATCACCAACACTAATAATCAAAAACATTTATTACTTATGTCAGGGACACATACACCACACTCATTCGCAGGTTGACTCGGCAAAATGTTTGCTGCATTTTTTCGCATTCTATTTTTTTCATCCTCTTTCCTATACTCCTTGGGGCTGTTCCTAGTACGCCAGTCATTATGAGTACAACTGTCATCTTTATTTCTGTATTCTGACAAAGTTTTGTTGTTTTCAAACGTTTTCCCATTCTGTTACGTACACTTCTATTTGGACTGATAGGTAAACTTCATTTATTTGAGAAAGATATTACAATAAGATACAACTTCTACTCTACCAGCTTCTTTTCTCGCACTTTCCGCCTGTAGAATTCCCTTCCGTATATATGCTTCCCCAACAGCTACAATCTCCAAGAATTTAAATGTAAGGTCAATAGTCATCTCCTATCTCACTGACTCGCGTCCTTTCTCTTAATCTCTTTTTTCCGTCCACTCCACTCTCATCACACCAGTATTCTCATTCGTCTCTTACCCAATTCCTGACACCCCCAATAACCTGTCCCTCTTTCTCATCATTTTCCTCCTATGTAAGCCCCTGCACACAGTGACACTAAAACTGCCTTGCTTGGGGTAAAATGATAAATAATAATAAAAAAACTAAAACTGGAAGCAAACCGCTTGCGTATAGATAGAAACTGAATTCAGTAAATACATAAAAATCAAAACGGAGATAAGACAAGTACATATCTTCTAGCCAAATTTATTCGGTCTTTACTGTGAAGCAATCCTGAAAGTGAACTACATGATCACTTAACGAAAATAGTAAATGAAAGTAAAAAAAGAAGGGGGGGGGGCAAAACATTAATTGTAAAAACCGAATATATGGTTCCCAGCAAGAGGAAGTACAAAACTACAATTAAGCAAGTAAGGGGTGTAAATACCTATGAAGTGTTTTAAAAGAGAACGGGAAATTCGACACCGAAATCCGAATAAGCATAGGAATAAGATGTTTTCTAAAACGTTAAGCAATGTATTAAGAAACAGGAACATTTTTCTAAAAACAAAAAATGGGTACTATGATGGTTTTTTAAACATCTACATATTTTAGGATGTGCGCTGTGGTACAGTGGATATCGGCTCGGAACGAGAAACCGGGGAGCCGAGTTCGAATTCCAGTTGAATCCATTGTATTCACTTACGCACAAATATCCTTGGAAAGGTATTAATCCGTCTCTTCCTTCCAGTTATGGGTTAAATAGCAGGACAGATTGGGTTCTATAGCCTTGGTCGGCATCCAGTCTATCGCAGAAAGCAATGGCAAACTACTGCGGGATAATCTTCTGCCCAGTCAGTTATGTCTCTTTCGAGACATGATCGCCCAAGCGTGTATCACGTATGGCACTTAACTAACTGACTGACATATGTTTAATCCTTTGACCCCAAGAAAGACAATAAAGTCACTGGGACTCAAGGGATTGCTGATTGTTAGAGAATACGACTATTAGGAAGAGAGGACAATAAAAGGACGAGGTAGAAGTCAACGATTGACATTGCATTTACATTTTTGAAGATCCAATTTGACTGGGAAGCAAGCTGGAAGAGAGTTTCAAAATCGAGAAGAAACTGTTAGTATATGATTTACTGTTACATCTTTAAATGTAAAATGAAGAGATGTTGCTGTCAATCTTGTACTGCACTTGAATTTATAAAGTCTTGGGACCATAGCAGAAAGTTCATCAGAACAATTGCCATGAAAATATTTATAGAAAAGTCCCAGGGAGACTACGGCAATCAGAAAGGGGCTGAAGCCGAGATGCAAATTCTGTATGGCAGTGAATACTGGACAATCTGCTCACAGATGAAGAAGAGTCTTGTGGCAACAGAAATTTGTTTCTACCCAAGAAGGCTGAAAATACCATACGAGTAACGTGTTAAGTCTTAATGAAAATGAGAACAAAACAACATTTTCACTTAAAATCAGAAATAATTGACATTTCTAGATCACATGATGTAGAAAAAGGGCTTAGAGAAATTTACACTTACAGGAGATATTGAAGGAAAGTGGTTCTGATGAAGATTTACGAAGGATATAAAATTGGGAAGAACCATGATCGCCTACCTCCCGAAGGAAATAGCACCTAGAAAAATCCATTATAAATATTTGAGATGAGCTGCACTTCGGTGTATGGATTATTAATAACAAATTTTGAATGGGAGATAAAGAAACTGTACATAGAATAGACTGCGTTAGGAGCAGTTTTGTTCTATTACGAAAAATTACCACAAAAGCAAAACATCAAACTAAAATCTTGTCATGTTCTTAAATAGCCTCTTCAGATTGACGTTTCCATATGAATGTCATGCGTAGCAAAAAAACAAAAAAACAAAAAAAACTTTCACATAAATATCTAAACTTTCAGTTATTTTCTCAGATCAACAGTTAAAAATGACTTTCACTGGAGGAAGCGTGTACGTATTAGCGAGGACCATATTTTGGCAAAGCTTTTAGACTGATGAAAATCAGTGATACCGAACCACAAACAAACAACTGTACGAAATCACAGAAACCACATAACTTGAGAGCTTTCAACGTCAGCAACAAGTAAAATGTATAGCACATGTAACTCAAATACCATAATAAAAATGTTAACATTCCACACTACGTCAAAAATAGGTTAGGAAAGAAAGAACCTTCAGTAAGAAAAAGAGCAATAACAGTTGAGTTAATATAAGCATGGTTAGTTCCAGTGACTTGACCCAAAAGTTGTGAATTCAATACCTGGATACAGCAGAGGTGAACAAATAACTTAGAGCAGAAGTTCACAAACATTTTAGAATCGCGACCACAGTTTATGATGATCCACTCAAATTTATTGGACTAATAATATGAAATAATATAAAATAAAATAATATTATTTATATGAGGTGAAAACTGATTTCTTTTTTACGATGATGAATGTTTAAATTGAGAGCATGACCAAACCTGATTCGTAAAGCTCGTAAAAAAAAACATACTGCTTGATATAACAACTGCAAGGCAATAAACGCCCGAGTCTTGAACTATCGCAACAAAGCGTTTAATCGAAGCCAATGCGTAATTGTAGTATAACGTTTTACGACTCACTAACATTCCGCTTGTGATACACTGGTGAGTCGCAACCCATAGTTTGGGAAAACTGACATAGAGAGTTGAGTTAAAGAGAGATAACTATATGGCATCCAGAAGTGACATCACACATGGAACGAGAATGATATACCTCAATGATCGAAATAAATGGTTCGGTTCCAAATTTCTAACACCTGAAGAAAGTCGGAGTGTACAACGGCCGAAACGGCACAAAAATGCAATAAAGGTGAGGACAAAAGTTCAAACAGTGTAGATAATGTATATAACAGTTGACTTAAGAAAACTATTTTGATGAAAAATTGTTTTAACAGAAATGGTTTAAAAGATGTCAGCCGACTGGAGCACTGACTACTCGGTCAATAGATGCCGATGTTTCCTTATAAGGAAACGGATAATATTATCATTACCATTTTACTACCTGATTTTCAGGAGCAACACGATTAACAGATACATTCTGTTGACTTGTTCTGTAATATTATTTGTGACCCACAGTATATATCTTCACTCAAAAGCAGAAATGCAGGTTGGCAAACAAAAAGTAGGTTTACATTAAAGAAATATTCTTTCAGTGAAAGATAACGGTTTCAAGGTCAAGAAATATAAAACAATGAAAGAGGAATGCGGCCAATGGCAAAACAGAAAATGTGTTGAAATTAAAGGAACGTAATTGTATTTTTGTGAGCGACAAAATATGATTTGGATCAGAAGCAATAGCAAATAAAAAGTGTGTTTTCGGTAAGGCAGTTGTGTTCAAGGTCGGAAAATGTAAACCATGAAAAGAAATGTGACGACGTCAACGGCAGCTGGCCATAGGCAATAATAATGCGAAAATTATAAATAAATGTGCCTGGACAAAGATAATTCAATTGGGCAAAGTTCGATAAATCTCACCTTATAGAGGATCGAATTTTTCCGGTTCAAGTTGAGAATAGCCAGAGGAGTTAGAACGCAAAGAAAGACAACATTAGGCAGTTAACTAACCCGTATGTGCGTATGTGCGTGACTTCCTCTGACTACCACTCTAAACACACAAAGTCACCGAAGAGAATAAAAATATAAGATCATATTTTCACTGCTTCTGCTCCGATAAACTTAAATCACTGGTGCCCGCTAGGTACGAATTTGTACGAGATACTAGATTAGCTTCTAGATCCCACCCTTTTACAGTGAAACCGATAAAATGCAACTGCAATTTCTACTCCAACAGTTTCTTTTCTCGCACTTCCCGACTGTGGAATTCCCTTCCACATGATTGCTTCCCCGACGGCTACAATCTCCAGGAGTTTAAATGTAAGGTCAATAGACACCTCCTAACACACTAACTCATCCATTCTTTCAAACACTCTTCCCATCTACCCAACCCTCAGCCTCGGTATCCTTACCTATCTATCACCCTCCTTCTGACATTTCCTATATCTAACCACTCTTTCTCTTTACTTTCCCCTATATAACCCCATGCGCAATAGTGGCAATGGAATGCCTTGCTTGGGGTGAAATGATTAAAAAACATACTTTTATAAATACGTGTTCGTTATTATTGTTTATTTGTCAAGACGGTTGTTGCTCCAGCAGCAACGGTATATACCATAAGCAAGTGATGTCTAACAATTCTGGTTTATCCCCAACGTATGCATATTAACATCACAGTCATTTGTATTATTCGTTGTGAATCCCCATTCAAGTCTATTTTTATGTTCTTTCTGACCATTTTCTAACATTCGATTATGATATGACCGACAGTTTCATCTTTCCCTTTTCATAGTATTTCTAGTGTTTTGAAACAAATTCTGGTTGAGTAAAGCAGACAACAGATAAAATGGCCGGTCTTATCTATTTGTTCACCAAAAGGTAAGATCGGTCACCGTTGTTTAGAATGTTTTATAACGCAAAACTGTTGGTATCAGTGGAACGAGTATTGATTGATGTCCATCATCCATAACACAAAGCATTGATGATATCAGTGTCTTCTGAACAAGACAAGAACAGAAGCCAAATATAAATCAACATGTAGCTAAGTAAGCAGAACAACCATAACAAATAAAATTTTATTCAATAATAGAAGAAACAAATATATTTTTGAAGCTAAAATGTCACTGCACAGATGACATTTAGTTTATTTCAATTGAACTCAGAATGATATACACAGGACGTGCAGTGAATATCGACTCGGAACGAGATATCGGAGTGCTGAGTTCGAAGTCCAGTTGAATTCGTTGCATTCAGTGACGCGCAAATCCACCTGGGAAAGATATTAATCCGTCTCTTCTCATTCCAGCTAAGGGTTAAATAGCATAACAGATTGGGTTCTATAGCTGTTATATATGTACCTATGAACATTAACAGGTATGTTCTAATCCTCATAAATACGTTGGACACTTTTGTCAGAATTGCTGTCTAGCAATTCATCACTATCAGTATTTATTAACTTCACGCAGCTGACAAATATTTTGTTGATGTTACAAAGATTACTGTTACATTTTCCAACCTGCATTTCGGTTATTTCTTACTCAGCAACCTTTTTTACATTACAAATATAGCCTTAGTTGGCAATGACTATATCGAATCCATTGCTAAATTCGCTGCTATGAAGGTCGGTTCTCTGCAGGGGCCGGAAGTTTTGCCCGCCTGAGTCCATCCTGCACATCTATAAATCTACCATCTACCCGTGTATTGAATACTGAGGCCACATCTGGTCGGATGCACCTGCTATTCTCCTCGGGGTCCTTGACAAAAATACAACGGAGAATCTGTAATGTGATCGATGCCGACTTGGCAGCCTGGCTGCAGTTACTCTCTCACTGGCGTGATGTGGCTTCCCTGTGCCTCTTCTACAAATACTTTCACGGTTTCTGCTCTGATGAACTTAGTTCACTGGTGCCCCCTAGGTATGAATTTGCAAGAGATACTAGATTAGCAACTAGGTCCCACCCTTTTACAGTGACATATAAAATGTAACCGCAGTTTCTACTCTAACAGCTTCTTTTTGTCGTACTTCCCGCCTATGGAATTCCCTTCCAAATACTTGCTTCCCCGACAGCTACAATCTCAAGGGATTAAAAATGCAAGATCAATAAACATTTATCACACTAACTCGCATCCATTCCCTCAAAAACTCTATCCATCAACCTAAGCCCCATCCTCGGTATCCTCATCCGTCTATCTTCCGACATTTCTTATAACTAACCACTATTTCTCATCACTTTCCCCTACGTAACCCCCTGCGCAATAGTGGCAGTGGAATGCCTTGCTTGGGGTGAAATGATTTAAAAAAAAACAATCTGCCGTGTAAAGTAATAGCAACCTACTGCGGGAAAATTATCTGCTCAGTTAGTCATGTCTCTTCCGAGACATGATCGCGCAAGCGTGTATCACGTATAGCACTTAAGTGACTGATATGTCATGGGGGGGGTAATCTAACAAGTATCAGTTATTATGAAAATGAAATAAAATAAAATATAGTATAAACATGAAATAACCCTATCATGTAATCCATGTTTGAATTAAATCCTGGCCACTGAATGTATATTTCTTCATCATTTTCAGTTTATTTACATTCCGAAAAAAATAGCAATGCAATCATATATACATGTGTGTGTGTGTGTGTGTGTATATGTGTGTGTGTATGTGTGTGCATGTGAGTGAATGCGTGCGTGCGTGTGTGTGTATGCATGTATGTGTACATCTGTACGTGTGAATATGTGCACAAACACACACATATATATGTTTGTGTGTGTGTTTAGCTTATATTCGTTTGTTGTAAATAAGCTAGATTTCCGAGTTCATTTGCAGAGGTCTCGTTCTGCATTTTTAGCTTTTTTAAAGGGTAATTTCTCCACTTTTGTTCAGTTCTTCAGTAAATTACTTAAAAAAAATAAACGTATAAATTGGAAATAAAAGTTGAAATGTTTGTAATATTTTATAAGTGCATCGTTGGGAATGGGTACCAATATATATATATATATATATATATATATATATATATATATCCTTTGGACTGATTTCAAATCTAACAACGCCAAACCCCTGTAATATATCTAAAACAAACAGTCGGACAGACACTTTCTTGAGTCTGGACATTGAATTGAATTTAATTTGATTTATGGCCTCCACTTATCCTCGGTGATCCTAAGGCATTTTTTCTCACATTTTTTTTACTAAGTAATCGATGGTTTCTTCATCTGCTATTATTTCCTACTTCACTAAACGATATTTTGTGGATACTTTGCTGGCGGGCATATTGTCTTTATTACGTTTTCGATTTTATACGCAGGTAGAATTAATTACCATTTTCTTAAAAAAAAGTAAAGGAAAAATAACATGACATTGACTGAAACTATATACTTTTCTTTTTCACTAAAAGAAAACATGCTATAATGAAAACATTCCAGAATTCATGAAAATAAAGTTTTATCTTCTAAATGTTTATGTTATAAGGAAATACCAAAGTCTGTTCTGATTATTTTATTACATTTTTAATTCGTTTTTAGCACATTCGAAAATTTAGTTAAAAATCTTACTTTTTCTTTGTCAGCGGATAAACTAAAGATTAATAAGAGAATTTTAGCGTCAGATTTCAGATGAAAAACACAGTGATTTGGAAATTCTTGCAAAAATTAAATAATTGTCAGATTTTAATGAAACTTTTAGAACGTATCTAAATCTAAACTTATTTATAAATGGAATATTGTCTGTGTATGTGTGTGTGTGTGTGTGTGTGTGTGTGTGTGTCCATTACCTATAGACTCCAAAACGGCTGAACCGATCTTCTTGAAAATTTACACAGTTGTACTATAAGCGACTGTGAGTGTTCTTAGCTAGGTTTTGTGTCGAGGCACCCCCGATAAATATCGAAAATCGATAATCGAAGAAATCGGGTTATAGAAGGAGTAGTCCGATTTTAATCAAATTTGATACACTCATATACAAAGACATAAGAAACGATATTCAGAAGTTTCAAGGTTGCAGTTCTTATAATCGTGCAAAAAATCGATATATATATATATATATATATATATATATATATATATATATATATATATATATAAAAGGCTAGATGTTTGTGTGTGTGTCTGTTTATCTGCCTGTATGTCTGTATTTTTTCAACACTTTAATTTTAGTTTTTGCTTCGGGTTTGGCTCTAAGTAAGTATAATTGTAGTTCTTAGTCTCAGCGATGATACCATTTACTCAGAGGACTTATTTAGCCTTCAAATTTCAGTTTACGACGAAAAAAAACTTATTTGATATCGATATCAGGAAATCAAAATTTGACTTACATCCATTCATTTTTCTTTCAGTCTAAGGTTTCGCTTTAACTAGAAACAACTATTGCTTTTTAGTCTTTCATGCCAACGTCCAAAGAGTTTGAGCTCCAGGATCATGGATTAGTTTTAAAGCTTTCATTACACCCGAGCAACGCAGGGCTATACTGCTAGATCACAGATAAATGAAATTATTTTAGAATTTATTTTCCAAGTAAATTTTGGTAGATTTATATTTTTATGCATCACTTAATTTCTCGAAATTTCTTTGATTAATCAAAGAAATTTCGAGAAATTAGATTTTGTTTCGCTTCATATTTATATTAGTTAAAAGCAGGAGTTCTTGGAGAATAGATATCATCATATTTTTTCAAGTAGTTACTTATTTACCAAAAATTTGGTTTGAATTGTAAAATAAAAAATGCAATCAAACTAGGACATTATTTAATTAAAAAAGTTTTTATCTGTTTTTGTGAATAAAATATATTATGGAAACTATTGTCATAATAAAAACATTTTTTTTATGAATAATGAATTTTACAAGAATTGTTTTGTCTTTTATTTAATTTTAAATATAATAATTTATAAAGTTTCGAATCTTTAAATATATGTACGGGTTTTAAAATCTTTTAAATTTCTAGGCCGGTTAGGTGATATTGTTATTAAGTAAACTCAATATTTACTAATCATAAATTTAAAAGCTTAATAAAAATCATCACGCAGCAATATTTTTAAAAGAATTTTGAATTTTTAAAAATATTTTAAATATGCAAAATAAATGCATAAACAATTTTTTTTAAATATTTATAAACATGCTTATTTTTGGTTTCACCATGTATTTAAAATTCAATAAAACATTAGAAAAGTCAAAATTCATGTTTGCATGTAATTTAAAATTATAAGCTTAATTCAAATTATATTTTTGAAAAATAATTGTTGAATCTTGCACAGAATACTTTCAAATGGTTTTGAGAGACATGTTTTGGCAAATATGACAGACAGTTTTCGTTTTTCTATCCATTTTAGAACCACACAAGATTCATTTCGTATCTCATTGGATGATTCTTCGGTAGTGCATTGCTCACTTGAGTTTGTAGTTGTATGAATATCTGCAAGACCCAAATTCCTTCAGCATTTGTCCATTTTTTATTATTTCCAGGAGATTTAGGCTCATGTACAATATAAATGATGAAAGATCTGAATCAGGACCATGTTGCAAAACTTAAAGGTCAATGTTTTGACGTAAAACAGAATTCTTCCTCGTGCTCTTTCCATTGGTTTCAGTAAGTCAGTTAAGTGCCAAACTTGATACACGTTTGGGTGTTCATGTCTCGAAAAAGAGACGGCTAACTGGGCTGAAAATTTTCCCGCAGTAGGTTACCATTACTTTCTATGATAGACTGGTTGCCAACCAAGGCTACAGAATCTAATCTGTCTGTTATTTGACCCATGGTTAAAGGGAATAGACAGATTAATAGCTTTCCCGAATATATTTGCGCTAAGTAACTGAGCAATTCGACTGGAATTCGAACTCGACTTTCCAATTTGTCGTTCCTAGCCGATATCCACTGCACCATAAAGATGTTTGGAAGACCAAATTTCGAATACTACTTTCGAATAATACTTTTCGTTCATCACTGGAGGGTTTGAAGATAAATTTCGGTCAATCTTTGTTGTCATCATTCGTATCATCATCTGTTTCTGAATAAGTAATGCTGACATCATCACTTTCATTATAGTCTTCAGAAAAAGAAGATTCATCACTACTTTCTTCTTCCCACTCTTCACCCAACTCGGATAACAATCGGGAAATATCTTCAAGGTTTAACTTTTGACGCTTTGACATTTTGTGGAAATATTACAACTCTACGGCCAAAGGACAAATGGCAAACAGTCACTGATTTTTATACTTGTTGAATGATGATACAATGCTTCATCATTCCTTCAAAGATAATGCTATACAAATTGTTTGTTTTCTAAAGATGATGCAGTAAAATGGGTGGTATTGCTTCATATGCCTTAGTAAATACTATTACAAATATTTTTTTATGTATTATATAACTAAGAAAAAGAGTAATTTGAAAGGCCTTCTAATAGAAACAAGTCATGTATTTAGAATGGACGATATTTTTCATTTTAATTTTTGTTCTAAATTTATTTTTCTTTATAGAAATGATAGAAAATTAATAAAAAATAAAAGTTGCAAAAATAAAAGTCATAAAAAACAATAGTCACAAAAATAATACGGATAAAATGACTCCAAGTGTGAAAAATAGTTTGCAAAAATATTGGGTCCATTCGTAGACTTGACAGTTTTAAATAAACAACTACTGTTGGGCTGAGAAAATCATTTTTTTTGATATTTTAAACTTAAAGTAAATAATATATATTTCAAATCAGATTAATGATACTAATCAGCTAACATTCCTCAAAGTTTCAGAAAATTATATTTTATTTTTGAAAGATTTTTAATAAAGAAAATTACATTGTGATTAGAGATATAAAAAAGAGGGACGATAATCAGCTACTTTAGCAGAATAAAAAAATAATATTTTAGTTGATTTAAATTAACTTTAAATAAGTTCTTTTTAATACATCAAATAATTTTGCTTATTGTAAATATTAAATTTAATCTATTATCTTGAAATTTAAAATAAAATAAAAGCTTCAAGAAAAACTTTTCAAGTTTTCATTTTTAGAAATTCATTTTAAATACAGATATCGCGTTTTATTTTGTTTTTTTTTTCTTTTTAGTGGGTAGATGCCTAATATAAACCGTGTGAAAATAGTCAGTATCATGACTAAATCGATGTTCTGGATATAGTGACTCATTTTCAGGTTGGAAGCGAGCAGCCACCCGTATATTTATAGCGTATAAACATTGTCATATTTATGGAAGACGAAATTTGAATATTGGAGATTGAACATTTGCAGATTGAGACCGCATGGGTAACGGAATTGACATGTTTCTTCACAGCATGGTTGTCGTCTGTTTGAAACGTGAAGCCGAGTCAACATGCTGATTCCTGTATGTATGCCGTCTATATTTGCAAATCGAATATTGAGCCCTCTTCTATCATAAATATAACTAATCCTTGTCACAGACACCTGCTCAGGCATATTTGAGTTTCTTCAAACCCACAGAACCAAATAGTGGTTTATACGACTGAGTAGTGCATAATCTGGTGTAATTCGATTTAGTTTTCGATTATTAAGTAATGTAGTAAAAATTTGTTTTCCTGTCTGCATTTACAGATGAGTTCAGATTGTCTATTTAGTAGCTTGTTTTGGTCTGGGAAGGTAAGAATAGCTATTTTTTCCTCCAAGCACAATCTGCAGATTTTGGATTGATTGTCATAGGCTGATGTTCTTTTTCCTATTTTCCATGATAATTTTTGTGTGATTTTTGTTTTGTTTTTAATTTTTCAGATACACTTAGAAAGCATTGTGCTGTTCGTGTATTTACTATTTGTCAAGAATGTTTCTGTGCGTAGTTTCTTTGTTTCTAGGACTCTTCTGTTACTCCTATGTATATTTTTCCTCGTTATCCGGTGATTTTACCGTCGCTTAGCATATCACGATGCTTCGTAAGCAATTACCGTTTAAGGGACATTCATTCCTTATTCTGCAGTTACACGTGGGTTTAATTTGCTCGGGTTTGATAATAGTTTTTTTTTGTGCTTTTTCTTTATTCGTGCCATGATCTCGGTGCAACTGTATATGATTTTCACCGTGTTTTTGTAGAATATTTTGTGAAGAGTGCTTGCTTCCTGGAAGTGTTTATGTAAAATTTTAAAGAATATTTTTCCTATGTTTGATTTTACGTTTTTACTATATAGTCGCTGTTTCATCATGTTTATAATTATTGTGCATTTAGTTGCAGTAGTATGTTAAAATAGTTATGTTTATTTGCACTATTATTATTAATAATAACAATAGTGTTAGAGGTTTTAAGCTTAGTGGGATACATTTAAATTTGTTAATCAATAACGGTGTTAAGAAATCCATTGTTAACAAGTGTTTGTTTAATGTTACATAATTCTTTGTAGAATATGGCCTTGGATGAAGATATAATTTGTGTACGTTGAATTAAGTTATGATCTGATATTTCTCTTTCTGTTATCGTTTTTTTTTGTTTTTTTGTTCTGTTTTGTTTTCTGTGGTGAGTATGTGAGTGTTGCCGGGAATCCACTATCCTTTAGGGCTCTTTCATAGTCTTTCTTCGCTTTGTCAAATATGGTTTGACTAGCAGTATAGCCCGGCGTTGCTCGGGTATAATGAAAGCTTTAAAACTAATCCATGCTCCTGGAGCTCAGACACTTTGGACGTTGGCACGAAAGACTAAAATGCAATAGTTGTTTCTAGTTAAAGCGAAACCATAGACTGAAAAAAAAATGAAGGGATGTAAGTCAAATTTTGATTTCCTGGTATCGATATCAAATAAGTTTTTTTCGTCGTAAACTGAATTTTGAAGGCTAAATAAGTCCTCTGAGTAAATGGTATCATAGCTGAGACTAAGAACTACAATTATACTTACTTAGAGCCAAACCCGAAGCAAAAACTAAAATAAAAGGGCTGAAAAAATACAGACATACAGGCTGATAAACAGACACACACACAAACATCTTGCTTATATATATATATATATATATATATATATATATATTATCGATTTTCTACACTATTGTAAGAACTTCAACCTTGAAACTTTTGAATATCGTTTCTTATGTGTTTGTCTATGAGTGTATCAAATTTGATTAAAATCGGGCCGCTCCTTCTATAACCCGATTCTTTCAATTATCGATTTTCGATATTTATCGGGGGCACCTCGACACAAAACCTAGCTAAGATCACTCACAGACGCTTATAGTACAACTGTGTAAATTTTCAAGAAAATCGGTTCAGCCGTTTCGGTGTCTATAGGTAACACACACACGCAGAGACAAAGTTCTATTTATAAATAAGTTTAGATTGGAACAGTTGACGAAAAGCCTGCGTTCAATTTATTTTGGTATCTGTCTGATTATAGATGGCGGATGATTAGAAGAAGTCTGTATATACAGTGGTTTATCGTTGGGTTTTTTGTATGGTTTATATATAAATTTTCATATGCTGAATTTAACATCTCGAAAATCTACCTCATTTAGGTTAGTTTCTATGTCTATGTCGAATCCATTATTTATAAAAATCTTTATAATTGCTTTTTTAGTTTTGTCTCTATGTTATCTGTTATAGTTTCTTAAGATTATGAGACCATCGTCTTTTTAGAGTCCTGTATCATTCCTATCTATTATTTTGCTTAGTTTGTGTAGTAAATATATGCCTAAGATTTCGCAGGTTTCTGCCCCGTCAAAACTTCCTATTGTAATGTCAAAGATCCCTTCTTTCTTTATCCATGAATGTCTATTATGTTTAATCATGAGCCCTTTCTAAACATTGTATTTTAATTTAATTTCCGGTGAAAATAAAGACAAAAATTGACCAACATTTCGATATTATTTATTAGGCTGTTTCTAAGCTTTCGGCTCACATGAGCCATCTTCTGAGTGGTTGTAGGGACATTAACGTAAAGATATCCACCATCAAAGATGATTTTCTCTTGTGTTGACATAAAACATTGCTACACGACGATAACAGTCACCGAATAGCAGAAGCAGGTCGTAAATTAGTAATGCGGTTATATTACGACGCATCACGTGAGAGACCGAAATGTTAACAACAGAACTATACGTCTAAATGCAATGTAATGTGTTGTGACTAGACTGAA